>JAQGAB010000188.1:0-36382 GCA_034696565.1 Isotomurus graminis
GTTGACTGGGTAGCTTGAGTTGCCGGTAGCCGGTATAAAAAGAACTAGCCAGAGATTTGGATTAGATGTCAAAGTTTCAAGTAATTAGATGGCATTTAAGGCTTCTTACTTACCTTCAATATTCATACTTAAACTAATTGTAAGTATATAGCCAATTTAATAACTTGTACTTACTGGAAGATAGTAAGGTTGCAAATTTATGTAGCAAATATCTGACTTCTGATTCTTCAAGATATGTAAAAAATTAGCTTTAACCAGCAACAGCATGTGTAGGTATTACTTGGCAGTAAAAGGAGCACAAAATGTCATTAAGGTTACGAGGAAGAGATTGTTTAGATATACGCGAGTGTTTTTGTAGTTAACTACAGGCTTAATAAGTGAGTGGCTGTTAAAAACATCCTCCGTAGACTCGGTCAATGTAAGATAAACGTTAAATTAGACAAGCTGGAATGGGGAATGACGTCTATATAGTCGATTGTATAATTAAATGTCATCCCCTTGGTAAATTCTGGAATCGGTAATTAAGTAGGGTCTGTCTTCCTTTTCTCTATTCTTGGAAGCTGGTTTTGATCCGGGGGGCCTTTTGCATAAATATTTACTGGTTATTGTGATTTGCTATGTTTGTCTCATTAAATTTTAGTTTGCAAAATCGTCTCTCTCGTGGTTTTAACTTAGAAGGCTTGCATAAATAAACATTCAGGAGATGCTACTTTGTTTTTAATTCAGCTAATGTTAAGTTCTTCAGCCACATAAATCTCGTATCGTCTCGTCTCGTATTTTTATTCCAATTAAATTATTTCCCTTGTCAATGTATGTTGTGATGTACAAATATACAAAAATGTATTTATTTACAGAAAGTCTCTACTTACAAAATGATGGCGTGGCGTGGCTTGGCAATCGCATTATTCTTATGCGTTTGTCTTTTTGGAAATTCGGATTGTGGAAAAATATCGAAAACTATTCGTGTGAAGTTTGCTCCTCCTCACATCCACTCGAAGTTTGCGTATGTTACTTGGACCAAGGAGAAAGGATATGATATTAAGGTATGCATTATGATAATCATTTAAGAGTATTTCTTAACTAATTTCAATTATGTGTAATGAACAATTTGAATGTAGATTTTTGCTGCACACCTGACGAAGGTCAGAGGATTAGATTGGGTTGCTAAGGCGAGATATCAAAACATGGTTAACAAAACTGGGTGAGGGTGAATTTCGGGCATTGCATCTCATTGTATTAACACTATTAAAGTGTGAAGTGGTTAATGCAATGCAATTTTATTTAGCTGGGCTTTCGTGGAAGTCGAGTCTAAGACTACATGGCCTGATGAGATGCAAGCTTTCGCTGCCGGTATGGCTGAAGGGTATCTTACCAAAGACCTGATTTATGATTTCTGGAGAAACACCGTCGAGGTAATTTATACCCCAAACAAGAAGTATCAAAGTATGTGGCATTAGTGGCAATAAATCTTCCTCTTCTTTGACTTCCAGAAAATGTGCAACGACAAACCCAAAGCCTGTCAGTATGCCAAAAAATTCGTCAATCAAAATGTAGACTGGACAACTCAAACAGCCCAGAAAATGAAAAGCTCAAATCCTTATTGGTATCAAGTAAACCTGTTGATCGAGCAATTTGAAGGAATGTACAATGGATTCATTAAAGCGGCTAATGGAACTGAAGCTGGAAAATTGACATGGAATGATCTTCTGTTAGTTTAATTAAAGTTCTTAAGATATTCAAATGTTCTCACACTGCCCCGACAATCTAAACTATTCATGTGTTTGCCTTCCAGCTGGATTAACATTTTCCCTGACATGGGTGATTTGTTTGAAGCTCTCGATCCCAGCCCTACTACGAGTGATCCTACTGATAAATCGGGACATTGCTCCGTTCTTTTCAAATTGATTGGTAACAAAGACATTTATGCATCTCATGTCACATGGGCTGGGTAAGCACTTCGAAACAAGCACACCTTGGATGTTTTCCACGGTTCAATATTAATGGTATCCCATAATGCAGGTACGGTTCCATGCTGCGGGTTGTCAAGAGATATAACCTGGCTTTCAAGGTGTCAGCGGCTCCAGGGGCTCCAACTGTTCCAGCTGCTGAGATTTCCTTCTCATCGTATCCTGGAATGGTTCACAGTATGGATGATTGGTACGTGCTGTCCTCAGGCCTTCTGGTGACCGAAACGACTATTGAGAATTTTAACAAGGATTTGTGGAAGAATGTTAAACCGACAAACTCAGTATGTGCAAATGAGATACACTTCAAGCATGCACAGTACACGTTAACCAACTTTCTCTAATGCAAAGTATCAATTTGTATTCTGTTTTAGCTCTTCACTGGACTACGAGCAACAATAGCTAATCGATTGGCTGAAGATGGAAAGTCCTGGACTACAATCTTCTCCAGATACAATTCGGGAACATACAATAATCAATGGATGGTCTTAGACTATGATCTCTTTGAACCCACCAGACCCTTGAAAGAAAACGTCTTGTGGGTTCTAGAACAACTTCCTGGTACTTAAATACGATAGTCTTGCGACACACCCTTTCTTTTAAAATATTCAATTCATATCTAATGTATGGAATGAAACAGGCAAAATTGTTGCAAAGGATGTCACTGATGTTCTCAAATCCCAAGGATACTGGGCATCATACAACATTCCATACTTCAAGGATATTTTCGAGTCTAGTGGCTCCCCTAATATGGTGGACAAGTATGGGGATTTCTACTCTTATGAAAACGGACCTAGATCAAAGATATTTGCCAGAGATCAAGGAAAAGTGGAAGATGTGGATTCCATGATGAAGTTAATGCGGTACAATGACTACCAGAATGATCCTCTGTCCCGATGCAACTGCACTCCACCTTACTCCGCTGAAAATGCAATTTCGTCCAGAAATGACTTAAACCCTGCCAATGGAACATACCCCATTAAACTCCTAGGCATGACTCACATGTTTTCTATGAAAAATAACCCCTTTTAACCCACTAGTCGTTGACAATTTGATTTAAACATTTCCAGGCCATCGATCAAGCGGATCTACTGACATGAAGATGACTAATTTGGATTTGTATTTGCTTCAGCAGTTCATCTCATGGAGTGGTCCAGGTATGCGTCTTGCATTTAAGTCTATTGAGATCTGTAGTTAATAATTACAGAAAAATCAACTTCATTTGTTTCCTACAGCCTATGATCCTTTGCCACCATTCCAATGGAGCAAAACCGATTTTAACGACATTCCTCATTATGGACAACCAGACAAGTTTGAGTTCGAGCCGCTCATCCACCAGTGGAAATGGCTTTGAATTGTTTACTCGTTCAGTAAATCCAAGCCTCCGTGGTACTTCTTGAAACTTAAAGCTTATCGTTAAAAATTGTTATCCAGATATTCTGAAACTCTACTTTTACACAAGCTTCTGTCTTCATACGCTAGAATATCTTAAATCACTTCTAATACTGAGTATTAGACTGACACTTTACATATCTTGCTTACCTAAGGACTCCTTTACGATTTTTTACATTTTCTGGAAATGTATCATTGTCAACTGTCATTGAAATAAAAACATTTAAAAGATAATAATCAACTAGGGGACTTTAATTTTCATATCCCAAGCTTCCCAGTGAAGATATTCTTGAATACGCATGACACATACACATGCGACGCTGCCTTTAATTTGTGTAAATGAGAATGGAAAAGTACTTCAGTTAAATACGATAATATTTCAATCAGGTTGTTGTGCAAACATTTTATTTCACTTTATTTCAAAATGTATGAATACTACAGTCTAACGTCATAACAAATATAATAAATATAGATTAATGGAATTCAGTTTACATAATATTGCATTCATATTATAAGACAGCGAGTGAATAATAAAACTGTGTATGAAGTGTATGAAAAGTGGAGAGGAAGAATGACACAATTTAATTTTAAATTTGAAACTACAATTAAGTGTGCATCATACGAGATTAGAGATATTTACAACGATTAATTAGATTTCGAACATGAAAAACTATACAAACTCATCCATTGTCAATGGAAACTCAACTAGGAACTGTATTACCGGTGGAATGGAAATATTAAGATTGCTGATCATGATAAATCTGGTAGCTATTGTGCATATAAACACGAGTAGTTAATTAACCGTACTACTACGTGTCACAATAATTCCTTGGTTATACGCTTAACACGTGCACAATTAAGTCAACGGGAAGTATCACATAAATTGCCCTACAATAAATTCACATATCTCCAACAGGAAATGGTACCCTAGCATGAACACTTTATCCGAAATCTGAGATTGCCACAAAATAAGAACAACATAATTCTACCGGTTTCTTAATCGATTACATATCTATCGACTTAACAACTTTTGACTGATTTATGAAGACAATTTAACACATTACATGGCTTCAGACTTAAAAACAATGCAGCACAGACTGAAAATAAAACTCTAATTTGTGATTTAAATACACTTAATTAGTAAGGTATGGGATCCCTAAGATGAGCTTGTTTCTTGAATTCGTATTTCAAACACTTTCCCCACCAACTTCGTTTGGCACACGATCTCTCTGGCTTCAGGAGAAAGCATTTAGTCTGGACAACATTGAAGAATATTTTTCCAACAAAGTTCGACGCTCCGGTATTCGTTTGTTTCAGGCAGGAGCGAAACCTAACACAAACACATAATTAGTATCCCAAGTCCAAACTCTTAAAATGCAATGAATGTTCATCAAGTCACATAATTAGAATTAAGCAAGCAATAATTTTCAATTAGTGAATCGTATTCATGCGCAATAAATAGAATACATAGCAAAAGGAAATTCCCCG
The DNA here is from genome assembly GCA_034696565.1 of Isotomurus graminis. Taxonomy (NCBI): domain Eukaryota; kingdom Metazoa; phylum Arthropoda; class Collembola; order Entomobryomorpha; family Isotomidae; genus Isotomurus; species Isotomurus graminis. The sequence goes on from JAQGAB010000188.1 coordinate 4,845, forward strand.
GTGAATATTGACAGAAATCGAAATAGAGATTAAAAGTCGCTACTATCGAGATAAACTATATAGGGACATGCAACCACAGTTGCCACCATAGACATGCATAAAGGAACACACATTCCCATCCATTCATCCGTTGCATAGGAAGCTGCTTTTCCTTCTGTAAATTGAAATCAATGAAGGAGTGTATCAGACCCTCATCTATGCAATTAGAGAAGTGATTGTTCAGCACAAAAAGCAGAGAAAATCACGAAAAGTTCCACACTGTGGTTCACTCATTCCCTTTCTCCATTTGTCACCCATGCCAGTACTGATCTTTGGGGTATGTCGTCAAGGGGAAAGTACATTGATGGCATGCGGGATCCACCATTCGCAATCAAGGAAATCAATAGAACTAGCAACATAATTTACAACCACAAAGTGAAGGGAACAATTCGCCTCAGAGATTTGTTACACTTCTCCAGCATCAGCATTAACTACAACTCCATGAATCCTCTTTCTCTGCACATTCCTAATCATTCTAAACCTCCCAAATAATGAACCAAAATCACCTTCCTCTGCCTTCCCACAGTTTATAACTTCATCTAACGTGGACTATGTCCCAGCTACAAATTACTGTCACTCCTCCTTTCCTCTTGTAACTTTCATCAAGATCTCCTGCACGAGACTCCGAACTCTCCTGAAATTATGTCTAAACTCTCCGTATAACACTTCTCTTTAATAAGAGCTAATTGAACAAGAACTAGCCTACAAAACCTAATGACATGTTCCAATCAGAGTAAATATAAGTTGAAAGTCTCAGAAAAAGCCCTAAACGCGAAACATACAGTTAGTGTAAGTAGACATGTAGAAACGAATGAATTATTTTTGAATTACACGTAATTCCACGTCAGAAATCCCAAATCACACACACGTGAACTTGCAACTTTACCTCTCATCGCAAGCACAATGATTAAGAGTGTACATTCTCCAATTATAGATGCCGTATTTCATTTGGAACCCTTCGATGTAAAAGGGACATCCGATGTCATGAAATCGGCAGCAATTATCTGCTCCTGTAAACCCTCCAAGGTGGGTCATTTCTTTTGCTGAATAGCCGCGACCACACCATTCGGTCCCTGGAAGTCGCAGCGCATTGTCCAACTCCCTTTTCATTCTCTTGGCAGAATGATCCGGGTGCCAACTGTGGTAATCAATTTATGTGGAATCATAATGACTGTGAGAAACATGTGAGCAGCACTTTCCTGGTCTCTTATGGAAGCCCTATTCTAATCTTATTTGTGGTTACAAAAATAGAAATATTTGCATTGCTGCCCTTTTAATTATATCCAATTTCGTATTTCGAAGTTATACACGCCTACACGTTAATTTGTGTGTTATAAATTGGGCTACAAATTCGACTATGAACTACAAGTTCTGTATGAAATCAGTCCTAAAATTCCTCACCATGCGATGAACACAAGGCAATGACAGACTTGCTACTACAATTAGAGAAAATAGAGCTGTGGTAACACGACCACGTGAAGTCAAGTGAAGCACGATTAATCAATATTGACTTTAGTAATGATGCATTCAAATGCGGGACACAGTTCAGCTATAATTAGCAAACTTTTGAGATTGAAAGTCAAGCAGCTTGGCATTTGGAATTTGGAAACAAGTAACACAAAGAGAACCATAGGAAGCATAAATTGCGCAAGGCAATAAAATCAAATACATAAAATATCTGCGATTGATGAGCATTCTCTATAGTCAAAGCAAGAAAGTAGACATTAAGTAACCTTTCATCACATGTGCAGTGACTTAGTGTGTGCATTCGATAGTTGAAGAGTCCATAACTTGAACTCATGGCATCGATGATGAAAGGGCATCCATCGTGCTCTCTGCAGCAACGGTCTGTTCCAACATGAGCCCCCATGGACTGGTACTTCTCGGCAAGGGACCCATCTCCACACCAAAGAGTTCCAGGCATGATTCCTACTCGGAATGCTTCCCTTTTTAGTCTCCTGCACATCGTTTGAGACAAAATATTTCAGTCCCATTGGTTAATAAATTAAACAATCATTATTAGCAATCACGAAATGCCATGCAATTATTCAACGAGATTTGATTTACTACCTCGTTAATAAAAAATGTAATAATAGTAATGTAAAAATGTAGATATGTCATATAGATCTCGTAAAATCAGCATGCTTGATACACCAGGATTAGTTATTTGTTAAAATTATCACAAAACTTAGAAATGCAATAAAATTAATCACTGGAAAAGAGGTCAGAGCACAGACATTGTGAAAAGTAAAGCAATGCAGCGAGACTCTGACATAAATAATTAACGGGACAAAATAACACATAAATAAATCGCACATTCGCAAATCTTCCGTCTCTCTACTCTCTACGCTGTATGGGATGTCCAAACATGAAAAGTATTTGTGGAGTTACCTAAATAATATCGAAATCTGAAATAAATAAAATGCCCGTCTACAGACTTTGTATCCAAGTCTAAAGTTCATCCATTAATAATTAATCTAGAAACGAAAACTAACTCATGCAAAGTGTATAATCTTGTTTTATGAATGGAAGAATTGCGGATGAGGGCATCAAAAGATATCATCAAGAAATTTGAAGGTTAAAAACATCAAACCTACGTTGCTTGTATATTTTGTATTTAATTCACGTGCTCAACTGCTCACGTACTTCCAGCTATAAGCTAATATGACACGATAAAGCCTCTTATGTCTTATACTCTACCGTATTTTTGACTTTGTTGATCCTACATTGCTACTTCTCTTCAGAAAGTGTTACTGGCTCGTGTGTATATCTCCATCTCAGTTTAAATGGAGTACATGATACTACAGTTAATATTCCACTCACCTTTGAGTTTTATCTTCTTGCTTGTTTGAATGCGAAATGCTTTCTGCCACTTGTTTCAGCTTCCTGTGAAGTCTTTTGCATTGCCTCTTCTGAGATTTGAGATTCAAAGATTTTTGCCATTCTGAAGGGATTTCTGAGCCCTGGATCAGTTGCACAGTAACATTGCGAAATTCTTCTAGACTGTAATAACCATTGAAAAATCATTATAAGTTACATACACACAAATAAATTGGAGTCTCTTTGAATAAAAAGTAAAGGTCAAGATTTTAAACGTGACGTATCAGAATCTACTTTACTTCCCATTACGAAGCAATCACGAGTGATGGTATGTATGATTCCTTACCCTTGGTCAAGATCGACCGTATCCCCTTCTTCAGTCTCATCAAAAGTAGTGAAATTATACATTTCATCGTCATCTTCATCCACTCGATTATCTTCCTTGTTCTGTGGAACTTGAAGCTGCAGACCGGCCCGAAGCAAATCCTTGTGGAATTTATTCCGGAACTGATTTCCAGCTCCCCAGTCGTTAATCACTTCACATTCTACTAGCTTCTTTCGATTCTGAATTCCGCTGCTATCCTCCGTAATTTTGTAAATCAGTTGGAGAAACTGAGGACCAGATGCAATTTGCCTGAGGAGAAGTCCTTTCCTATAGAATATCACAAGAATCCAATTGTATATCATATAACATTAGCGTTAAGTAAATTGCGAAATACATTCATCGGACTCTGTCTTCACATTGTCAACTGTTCAGGAGGCAATTCAAAACAACTGTCTCTACGCATATAATATGCATATTGGTACAACTGCTACACCCGACAATATATTGAAGTTTGGCCTCAATCAAAATGCAATTATGATTGAAATATTCACATCATCAGACACGTCAAGTTTGATCTTAGTCATTATAGATTTAAAAAATTAAATTTAAATTCAACTCGCTCTGTGAGGTCACTTTGACTCCACCAATCAGCCATCATTTCTGGTGGGCTTAGCTTTGCTCTAATGATGATAAGTACACAGCCTCCATCTCAATAATTATTAGTTCCTCTTGCATATCCATTTTAATGCGTAATTATATGGGCTATTGCAATTTTGCATATGAGAATCGCGTCTTGATTCCCTAATTTTTTTTCAATCAATCTGAAGATCTGAACGACCGTTGGTTAGAAAACTAACTACTGCGTTCGCCAAATGGTACTTAATATTTATTGTAGGTCTAAATCATCATCAGGTACAAACCAGATCGTGTTCCTAGCCATTCGCCATGATGCAGATTTCCACGAACTCATTTTTCTTTTATCTTCAAAACGCATAAAATAAACATGCGATATTCTAAATCGACGAGATAATAATAGTTTTAAGTAAACGAGGATATTAAAAGGTCTAAGGACTTTTCCTTTCTTAGTGGAACGTACCACTTACACTTATCTTAAAGAAGTTATGAACCTTGAGGTGCTTGTAGTTTGTTGACATTTCAAACCTATCCCTTCCAAGCCGAAGTAAAAAAATCTATTCCGCAAAGTTTCTTACAAACACGGGGAGCAAATAACGACCTTGTTATTTGCAAACGAACTAAACTTCCCACATTGCAATGTATTTTGTAGCAATTGAAGGTAGTAAACCAAACTATGCGAAATTTTACAGTTAATCTATTTGATCAAATGTTTCTGAGGCAGTAAAAATACATCAACTCGTTAAAGATATGCGCATAGATTAATACCAAAGCAACTGTAATTCCATACTCAACAATGATGCAAGAAGATGCCCAACGATGTGAATGAGTTTTTTCTTCCAAGTCAAGTGTTAACTGATACTACATACCACATACATCATTATGAGTGCATACAACAACATAAGAATGTAATCCAATTCCCAAAATGCTTAACATAACTCCGATACTGGTTTCATTCCTGGATTTTTGTACTTTAATTTGAATGCCCACGTATGATGACGTATTAAATACATTATACTTTAGTAGATCTGCATTACTCATCGCTTAATCATTTATAGTTTCGTTGCGTCATGCATGCATAATGAGGATGAAACATAAACTTAGCTCACACGAACAAATAGTGTAGAGCTCCGTTTTCCCCAGCTACGTAGTGACCAGGTAAAGAACTTTCCTAGTGAATCTCTGTGTTTCCCAATAAGGTGATGATGATGACGGGCACAAATGAAGGTAAATGATTCCGATGGGATAAATAAAAGAATGTTTCCCTAAGGCTAGCCGCGTGAAAGTAATTACATGGAAAATGATCAGGAATGACGAGTGTAGGAAGAGCCGGAGGGGAGGATCGTAAGATAGGATATGCCATCACGCCACAAACTACGGTTACCGTTCCGACGTATCACCGTGTAGACCTTTTTCCTTTTTATGAATGATCCCATCATGCCACAATCCCAGGGAAAAATTGGCCTAATTGCAGTTGATACGGAGGGAATTCGATGCCTTTCTTCATGCCGTTCCATTGGAGTCATCGTCATGAAAAATCCTCACATGGCATCTGCGGCATTGTGTATCAATTTATATGATTCTTATTTACTTGATATGAATGATACTTGCTAATTAAAATCCCAAGGCATTTCGCGAAGAGAGTGTGTACAGAGAAACAGCAAGTATGGTGCAACAAATGCCTGACTTAGAAGCTGGGGTGAGAACCTTTAAGTGAACTGAATGATAAAACACAATAGCCTAGTCTCTATACACAGTCAGTTTATACATCGCCTGATGCATCTCTAGACCAATCGGATTGTGGATGAATGAATGCGAATCAACTAATAAAGTGTATGTCCACTGTGCATACACTTCTCTTTATGAGCACAATACATTTGTACTAATGCAGGCTTGGTGGATATGCAGAGACGGTTCATTTCCGCTTGTCTGCGTAGACCATCAGATAATCAAAGTCGGTTAAATTTGCTAGAGTGTTCGATTGTAATGGACGAGTCATCACACCCTCTCTTTACTCTTTGACGCTGAGTCAACATGATGAGATAATTATGAGGTCCAAGTCAAAACCTTCATACTTTTCATTATCCTTAATTCCTAGAATCTATTATTACTCTAACTAATCCAAACATGATGCATATAGGTAAACTCTTTCTCTTTAAATTTAATTGATACTTCTTTTACTATAAAAATGTTGGCATTTTCGTGAAGAATTTTATGCGTCTTTACTGTGTAATTAGTCTTTTGCGCTGCACACATCACATTCTTTTCATTGTGCTAGATCATTTTCTTCGGTATCAATCGGAGTACGTTGACCACTGAATTAAAAAATTCTAGAGTATCTTTAATCCCAATTTACACAGTGATGTCCTCATTCTGTCATTCACCTACTCTATCACACATTATTTTTATTTACACTGTTTCCAGCAAGGACGTCTGTAAGTCTGCACATCTCAACCCATTGGACTATTTATGAATGGGAGTTAGATGACATATGAGTGACTAAAATATAATTTTTATAGTTGCAATAGCTGCTGCACCAGTCGTCACTCGCACCAGGAAATCAATGCTAAACTGGTTGATGCTCAAATATTCGCAATGCCGGACAAATGAACTATAAATGCCGGTCCGTTCTTTGGAATTATAAACAACCCCATCGTCTCACCATGAAATAGCATTCTTCAGCCTGTAATAAGACAAGCAATTCGTAGAATCTCTGTCACATAATTTATGGTATAAACACACGGTTATCAAGGAGGGGGTTACCTAATGATAAAGTATCTTCACTGGAACTTAATACTGATATGCTTATCAGTTATTCCTAGAAAATTACACCTCTATTGCTTGCCAAGTAGCAATGGCAATGTATTAAATTCTTTAATAACTGCAAGTTTTAATACAAGCTACAAACGAAAACCGATTTCAATGTTTAGTTTCTAACCATTTAAATATCTTAACTCAATTGACCTTGTTCACTTATGCATGATGAAAAGCAAGCCATATACGAATTATGAGGTACACATGTTGTGTCTGTAAGATACTTGTTTGACTAATTTTGTTATGCAAACTGTAGTAAAGGATGTACCCCAGAGTTTCAATTAACCAATCGCTATTGAACCACTGAATACTGAAATGAGAGCAATTTAACTTCAAGACCGGCATGCTCCAGCTTAATGCAAGAAACATATGACAGAATCCCATCCGAAAATAGACAGACTCTTAAGGAAGCATTCTCGCATGGAAATGGGACTATACATATACTTAATTAGCTCGTAAGAAATACAAGACTTACCGTTTGTCGTCTGAGATGTTTCGAGTAATAGAAGTCTCAAGGACCAAAGTGTCCCCAAATCTCATCCGGTGTTCTTTTTCTCCGTCTAGTAAGAACGATGTGGCAATGTAATTTGAAGAATTCTCGGGTTCATCTGACTTTGTGGAAACCACGAGAAAAGCGATTGCTACCAATCCACAGAATGAAACTTTTTCAATTGCTTTTGCCAACATTCTCTCCTGTGCTTTCCTAAGTTTAATTAAAGTGATCGAGACTCGGAATGATGAATAGGTTCTTCCAAATTTATCTCTAACTTAACCCAAGGATAAAAATTGCCAAATAAATCAGAATCAAAATCCCTTCTTAATGAAATAGTGTCTTTTAACTCCAATAATACTAACTTGGGTACAGCGAGTCTTTTGTGGAGATTCTAGATTGTGAAACAATTTTGAGAATGTGTGAGCACGAGAAGGGCTGCCGAGTGAATGAAACGCGTGAGCTCACATTGAGCTGCATTTATACACGAGACTTTTCCTCTCTGTCTTCTCACTAACTGCAGACCTCAACTATACTTTTACAAGATCTGCTGAGGGCAAATATGATTACTCATCAATAAGGAGGCATTATGGAATCTCATGTTGCTCCAGCAGCAGTGAATCTCGTACTTGGGGATTTATAGTTGTATCAGTTTAAGGCATGGGAACTTTAACTTCTCCACTACTTCAAACTTTAAACAAACTGCAATGCAACAACGCCTGATCTTTTCATTAATAGCCACAAATCGTAGCTGCAATTTATGGATATTGCATGAGGTTTTTACGCATTGCATGTCGAACAGGTCAGTGTGTAGGTTTATTGTATACTGTTTGCCTAGTGACATTAAATATACAGGAACATGTTCTTGGAGTATCATGTTAGTTTACAAATGCTAGTTTCAAGCTATCTCATGCACTTACCTGCTGATGATTTGCAAGTTACGTTTTGTAAAATCCCCATACACCATATGAAATAGCGTTCTTGGGGAAATCACGTCAGGTGAGCTTTAATCATTGCACTGCACGGGTTTCCCATTTTCATCCAGTTGTCCATAATGAAATACAATGTGAAGGATGAAAGCATCTTTATATGACATATTGCATTTGTTTAAAACCACGTTAAGTATGCTTGGAAGTTTGTTTGAATCTTCACTATTTACTTTTAAGTGTAGTTGAAATGTTACGTGCACTGATCTGGGGCCTTTAGTATAGTTCCAGAAAGTACAAATTACTTCGAAAAAATATGTACATCAATAATGTTGTGTGCTTTTAACGAACTGTGGTTTGCATGCAAAATAGATGGTGACAGGCCAGTGTTGATTTCTGCAAAGAATATATCTATCTGCTTATGTGTACGAAATACTCAAAAACATTCAACTGTTCCTCATACATTGAAACGGGAAGATATTCAAGTATAAAAAAGAAACATAAGCATCTTCCGTTTTAAACATTCTTTGCCCCTGGGAAATTCCTACAGCATGTAATTATCATGCTGAAAGATGATAGTTTTCTTCTAGTAGACGTGCTTTTCCCATAATCAGCAAATGCTGACTGCTGCAACAATTATAAAATATCGTATGATCCAAAGCCACGTTGGGTGTCGACAGTATGTCTGTCAATTATTATGTAGTAAGGTATAATAATATGCGTGATCGTATCGTGGCTACCGAAATCCGAAATATGTGCCAAGTTAGTACTTTTTCTGATCTAATAAACATAAATCATTAATCTCATTTGTATGAATGATATCGCTGAAGACAATTGTGCATTGAACTGACCAATATAGGGATCTTTTATGAATCAACTCAATCAGCAAGATATCTAGGCTACGGGTGATGGGACTACAATCATAAATGTGACACCTAGGAAAGTTGACCAATTCTGGTAATTTCAGGTTTCAATATTGACATTTTGCTTTACGTCTTTCTGTTTTCTATGTGAGGCAGCACACTACACAATTCTACAGAAAAAGCTCCATGAAAACAATTTCTGCTTACTCAAACAGCAGAAACATCCATGAAGCGATTATACTCTTCAGGCAGTATCAAGAGAATGAGGGGAGTTCGGATATTACATTTCTTCGGAAAAGATACACCAAATTGCAAAAATCCACCGAAGCGGAAGACAGATAAGGCACCATGTTTTGTCCTTTGGATGATAGATACGATTTTTTTCATACACTTGCGATTTATACCGGGAAACCACTGCTATATTATGCCTTTTATTAAGAACACAGAAGTCGAATCTTCTAACAAGTAATTTCTGGGGATCAATATTATAAAAGACTAACAACAACTACTTGAAACATCAGTGAATTGCAGTGTGTTAATTTAATTAATTAACACACTGCAAATTAATTTTCATTAAGTGACTTTTATTTAACGATTGGAATTAGTTGCAGTTCTTTTCTTCCTCAAATGATCTGAATTCCCTACTTCATTACAGCTTAATGAGCAGCACAAAATCTGCAGTTGATTCTTGAAAAAATACTGAAACACGCTTTAAACTTGTGCAGTAAACCAGCCAAACCCCCATCAGGAATGATCAGAATCGTTTATTTATTATGGCAAAAAGTACCTATATATGTATTACACTGAACAGTACAAAATAAATCTAGCGATAGCGACCTTACCGACAGGTCAGAAATCTTTTTAAGTTCGTTAACATTAACAAATACGCTTTATCGTATGCTGAATTAAGATAATTTTGCTCATTACTAGTTAACATAATATATGACCATAGAGATGTCTTCTATATATTATGCTCACTTTTCAATAGTCTATGTGAGAATTTAATTTCGTAGTCGTACTTTCATTCACTTCGGAGCACTTCCATCTCAGATTCACACAGCATTTGAGAGTTACTTTCTAAAATTGATAATGACACAAGATAATCATGCACCTGATATATTCGAATGCTCTTCTGTCAGCTCAAGTACATTAGTGATTCTGCAAAGGGAAGCATGTGGAAGGAAAGGCGTACAAGTACAAGCGAGTTTTGTAGATTTTAAAATAGACAACATGGATTCAGCGGTGAAATTCACTTGCAGTACAGATGTTAATATTTGCTCTGCTATATTATTTTAAAGATCACTTACGACATTCTAATTTCGATCGATCTAACTGGAAACTTAAGTCAAGCTAGTTTCACGCTACCTCTGTATAATGATCTCTGTATACACTTTCGTAAATGATTGTCGACGGAAACCAAAAAATGCTCCGCATGCATAAAATTTCAGCGATATGATACCGGATAGGAATCGAATCAATCAATCACTCACATATTTCACTCTTTTTCTCAGTTAATCTATACAATTCCCAGTATTTGTGTTAGTACCCTAAGTATAAGGGTAGTTACAGAAATATTGACAGATATATTATAAATATATAGACTACATTATACATCTCGAAACAATAATAGATTGTACTGTGTTTGTCATGAGAAATTACAAGTTACATTTATAACTTCAGTGTATATTTTAGCACCATTAGATATATTTTTATTAAATATCTCTTGAACTAACGCTAAAGATGCACTCGTCTGTCGCTAGATTACTTCAATTGCATCGAAGCAAAGCCATAATTTCAGTAAATAAAAAGGGGGACACGCGTTGTTTTAAACGCAACATCTAGTTTACTATAAATTGTTAAACATTGGGTGGGGAAGGTACACTGCTAATTGTATTTTGGTGTCACTTAGACGTAGATTTACTAACCAACCCCCATTTTATGACCCTTAATATTATAGCTCAGAAAAACACGACCTAACTTTCTATTAAGTATTGATGAACCTGCACCGGAGTTTCAAATATTTCAATTAATTTGGTAAATCTGACTCTTAACGAAGCATGGACTATTTTACATATAGGAAGTAACTGCATCAAACTGTCAATGCAGAAATTACTAACTTAACACGATTTTTTCTGCAACTTGCAACTTCTTAAAATGTAGTAGTGTAGGCGTAGAGATACTTTCTAAATTTAAAATGCTTCCGAAGCTGTGCTATTTGGAGCAACTATAGTTAATTCGTCGTTTAAATCTTTAAATCAGTAACATCAAAGCAAACAAGCATTAGTTAGGATATCCCAACAACGATACAAGTTTGTGCATTACATTTGAAGTTTTGTCGATCTCGCGACATTGTAAGCTGTGCAGTTGAAGTAGAAAGGCTGGGAAACTAAAAAGTACATTGTCTTTTGCAATAAGACTGGAGAATAAAATAATAAGACAACAATAATGGACGCTTAGCAGCTAACTCTCTTACCTAAAAATGATGTAAAACAAATAAACTCAAGAGCAATTCATATTCATTTTTCCTCAGTAGCGAATATTTTATTCCGACAGATATTATCTACGAGTTTGCATAAGTAACTTAAAAATGACCGTTCAGTAACTGAAGTCGTACTTAGCTGTTAGCGGTAAAAAAGTAAAAACAACGGATTAGTTCGTACATAACTACGCGTATTTACAATGAGATAATTAGTAGCGAAACGAACCTTACTGCGTATGTATAAACGACCACCAAATACGACTCTATCGTTAGACAACTAAGACAATTAAGTAAATACACGAACAAATGCACCATTTCTGTACCATGCACGAACTGACACGTTGTGCAATAACTCTAAAATTGAATCAATAAGAAGTGTTAATCCTAAATACATCAAATTAAACTTGTATCATAATATGTAAGTAATGATTTCAATCTGAATTAAGGCAAATGATAATTAATAGAAGTTTTAAACTCAAATTTGAATTCACGCGAATGCTGTAATTTTTTAAAGATTTGATTTTTTAATTGTTAAAGTAATCTATCCTGCATCGAGTTTCCATGATCAATTTGTTCACTTTTAAATATTTTATCTTCGACACTATAAACTAGATAAACTTCGAATAGCTTAGGTGCCTGTATGAGGAGGCGTATATCTCGAGTTTCCGAAGGGACTGCGAAGAATTTGCAACGGGACACGTTTGCGCGAGAATAATCATCGGTCATTGAATTGGATTTCACATTTCCGATATATATTCATCAGTCAGACAGTTTATCACAGAGAGGGGATTTTCTCACAAAATTTGTATTCTCTTTCACGATCTCCATTTCGACAGAAAGGATCAGTAAGCACTCATAGACACTCATAGTAGTAGTTCAGTTTCAGAGGCGACAAAAAGGAAATATGGGTAACTTCACACTTTTCACTGGTGGAAACACTGATGGTGAATCCGTGCAATACTTCTCGCACAAACTTTATAACACTTCTCTTGAATCATTTCACGGTTACTTGAAATGTTGATGTTCATTGAATTTTAGTCAGTAAGTCCCCATATCCTTGCACCTTCGCTTATCAACAACAATTCAACTACCGTATTAAGTACATTCCACAATTAGTTGTGTAAGTATCCGTTAAAAGTTACATTAGACATTAAAATCGCATAAACTCCTATAGACTCTCGAAAGATTACTAAACGATTAATTAGCTCACAGGCATTGATAATTTAAAATTACATTATCGAGTTCCTTAAATATTGTTTCCCGCGTTGCATTTTCTAACCAACAAATTCGAAGTTCATTATAATTCAACTCTGTTCTAGTCCTCAAATTCATAAATAGATTTTCATTTTGAACATTCAATGCTAGAATTTAAAACAAATATACATTAGCCTAGTACATGTTCTTTCCTAAATTATTTACCCGAAGAAATTCAGTGCCTGAACTGCGCAGCTTAAAACGACTTATGTGCTAAACGGACTTAAAAGCATCGTAGAATGTCGGACGCTACAGTAGAATTAACGGAAAGATCCATCCAACGAGTAAGGATAAACAGATCACTTGGATTGCAAATTCTTTCTTGAAACTGGAGAGATCAAACGACGCATATTAATCTTCCTATTTGCTTGAAGTACACCGTGTGAGAGATTTAAATGTTGGACAGAACATGAGTCGATTGTAATAGTAGTTGTAGTAAGTGACGATTAATTTTTTCTTCGGCCAGGGGTCACCGCCAAACACTCTGCCAAATGACAGAAAAGAGACGACGGAAGATTGAAAAACAGGATACCAATGACGGGCAGCTTGGAGTTGAGTAGTCAACAGAGTCCGCAGGATCTTCTTGAATGACCCAAGGGTCATCATATAAATCAGGGCTGCCACATGTAGTAGAAGGACGAATGAAAGGTGTCATTGGCTGAGTACCCAGTTGGTTCACCCTGGCCTTGTCTCAATCCCACTGATTCTCTTTAACCATGTGAGCCAATTCAATGATGTACTTCCCTTCTTTGTACTTTTGACTAGATTCAAAGGCATGCTCCTACAATCAAATTAACGAGAGTTACAAACACACCAGATGGGAAACAACTTCAGAACTTACATATTTCCATCCAAGTGTCGTTCGACAACATTCGCAGTAAATGTCTGCAACTGCATGGAGACCTGTCAGCAATACACGCTCCTCAGCAGGCCCACATCCCACATTGACCCTAATTATAGCAAAAAATTTTATTAAAAAAATACGAGCAGAAGGTGCTTTTGCGTGGATCGAAGCTAATCCAGGCGTAGATGAAAAAAAAAGTCTTACACTGAGTTAAACAGATAGGCTCTTCCCTGGCTCCCTTGAAAGGACTGAAATACAAAACAAACAAGCAATGAATTGGTGTACTCGGGCTTACCCGTGGTTGTTAGCATTTCGATTTATCCAACATTATAATAGTGATTAAAAGTAGTAGGATAACGTAGATACGATAGTACGATAGAATCTAATAATTAATCACTTGCATTAAGCCTAAATGTACAACTTTTTAGTTTAGTCTAAATATCATACTATTTACATAAAACAATAAGTTTTGATTGTCTGTAAGAACCTATATGAATCTGACGGGAATGAGATTTCATGCTTGCACACTCTGATGATGCTCCATACTAATTACTATTGAGCTCGTTGTGATCATGAAGTTTGGATCATTTACCTTAAACTTTCTCGTTGTTTGAAGTGTTTTGTGGAGTTTCATAATTTCACTAGTGACTAGTTAGTCCGAATATCTGGACGGACTTATTTTGCCTTAAAGCGTGGCAGTGACCTACGATGAATGGCAAACACCAGCATAAGTATACATTGGTAATTTGTTCATGACACGAGCAATAGGTAAAGCCGGACAAGCTCATAACGCGATTACCTACATGACTCTGAAGTGCTGAAATTGCAAGTAAAAGTTAGTCGATACTGATGCCTAACAGATCGTGTAAAGAACAAACTGCACAATTCTGACGAAGAGGTTGGGAATCGATCGCCCTTGAAAACAGTTGAAGGACCCATCCGCTGTTCATTTTCATTTTAATGTAGTACACACAGTGAAAGCAAGCTTGCTTTCTAGCCTACTCTGGTAACAAGTCTCCTCCTCTTTCCCTTCCTATCTTTCGCGTCTCTTTCTCTGAGTGGACCTTATTGCAGATATTCCCCTTGTCTGCTGCGCCTAAGCCACTAAGACTGTGTGCACAAATTTCAGCACAACTTTCCGTCCTAGAAACTACGAACAACAAGGTGGCAAACCCACATCGAGGTTCTGGATTCGTGTAAACTCACTCGACTCATAGTGTCACATTTAGTCAATTTCCCAAATCTCCCAAGAACCAAAGTTTCCCTTAAATTATGCAATTTAAGTTGCGTCGCACTTCACACCAAATGTCATTCGTTTGATTCCTTGCAATAATGAATTTTATAAATTTTAAAAGAAAATAACTTTTGCACATTATCCTTTCCTAAATTCTCTTCATTTGCATCATCACATTTTAGGATGTATTACCGGAGGAAGAAACAGTTACTGTGGTTCTAACTTTACCGTCCATTGAGCCTAAAACTTAAGTGTGTAAAACATCAATGATACATTAAGCACGATTGAGTAAACGGTAGTTTACACCCACACACATCTAACTGTTCGCTGTGGATAAAACGAATATGCATATACGGATCTCAATAAAGAAATATGGGGGATTCACACTTAACAACATGCTGCTGATATATTTATGAAACAAAACTAAATACTTTTTACTTTTTACAATATCTTACATGAAACCAAACCGAATTCCCTTTAAGCTACAGTTGGACACATTTTAACGGACGTAGATGTTACTTAGGAGTTTAGTTAATAAGAGTACAGGTAATTCATGTAAAATCAAATAGTAGTATGAACAGTTTTACAGCGATTGGAAACAAATACCTTGGAGATAAGCTCATCATGGTTAGCAAGATGGGCTCTGCAATGGACACAGGAGTAGAACCTATGGCAGTTGGCCAAATAAGCTTGGAAAGTCTTGACCATTGTGCCGTTGGTTGCAAAGGGCTCACCCGTTGAAGGGTGCCGGATTTGTCCCACCGTCGCCAGTGCTGGAAATTTCGAGCCCATAAATACTTTAAAATTGTTCCACAACATTCATAACCAGTCTATAAATTAAAACTCAAGCTTTATGCATTACTCTTTGCTAATAACTAATATCACAGTCCCAAACATACATACCATCATTTTAAGCTATGAAAGTTGAATTCAAAACAGAAACATGAATCTGAGACTACCCTAATTATTTAGTAAAAAAAATGTAGATCAGATTGAAGTTTGAAATTCTAACCTCTCTAAATACCGTAAGGAATTTCAGTGGTAAAGACGCATGATCTTAACCTTATCTTCATTCAGTGTCACGTTTACAGCAACTGCATGCAAGTTGTCATTAGGTCTCTTCGCTGAAGCCAAAAACTTCGTAACCTACTATACAGTTAAAACGGGATGACGCTAATAGTTATCTCGTGTTACACAAAACTATTCCGGACGTTAAACCTATACTCGGCTTCCAAATCTTGTAGAATATGCTTTTTGGTTTTGAATCTTTTATACAGAAACGGATTCTGAGCCAGATAAACAGTCCATTAGTGAAAAATAACTTGGTTCTAATTTGAACACGAAAGTCAAGTTGAAAATATTTCCATCTTTTATTTAAATTTTCATCGACACAACACAACCCTTCCTAATTTCCATAACATTTGCTATTTTAGATTAATATTTTACTTACTACGGTTTACTTAGACTTTTTCACGATAAATAGCAAAATATTTGTACACTAGTCTAACCCAATACAGGTATGTGAAATTATCTTAATTCTTAGGCTTCAGGGTTTCTCAGAGCTTAGGAAGCTACATGCTTCAGGAGTTTAAGTCACTGTCTTATGGAGTAAATAATTCATGCTTTTGTATATAAAAAATCATCCAATGTGACATGATTTAAATTAAACCCAAATGTAATTTAAAATATTTAAATTCATTTACTGTAATCCCGGAATCTGATTTGAATCCCTAACTAAATGCTTTTTCGAGATCCTCGCGTTATTAAGTCATTCTTACTGGAATATTTCTCCAGAAGGTCACACATAGCTGAATTTTGAAAATGTCTAAATCTATATACTACCAATATAAGTACTCATTAGAATTCTTACCTCAGCTCTGCACTGGTCAAAACCAGTGCTCAACAGGACCAAAAATGTTCACCGAAAATCAAGGTAAGAAGAACTGACGAAATTGGTTCCTTTCCAGGATAATCCTCGTCCAAAGGAAATCTGAGGCTTCATTCACAACCTTTGTAGTCGTCTGAAACACAAAGAATTCGATTTCTAAGTTTAATAACCGGATCGGTCAAGTTCACAGGCATATCACACTGAAGTGGTGTAGTGGTGAGATAGTATCTGAGCAATGCGGAATAAATTACGAATGTACTTAGCATGTTATTTACTATCTGCCACTTACAAATTGGTTGGTGTGTATACACTGAAGTTTGTTGATACTTTGGAGTTCCTAGCCTTAGAAGACGGGGATATATCCTAGAAAGTCTCAATCAACTGGGAAACTATATAATTCGCAAATATGAGTGATTGTAAGGTTTTGCGAATTCTAGAGTTCCCAGTTAATTGAGACTGTTCCTAGTTGTCTACCGAACCAAATTTTAAACAGTAAAAGAATTGAAGTCAAAATGCATGTGACGAAGTGACATTGCATCACACACTGAAATTTAAGTTTGTATGCAAATAATACTAAATACAAGTCAATCCAAAAAAGGGCAAGTGTAGTTTTTAATCATACGAATGTGTTTGTGTGAATGTTACTGCCTTCATCGTACACTAACTCGCTGTAATAAAACAGTAGAATGGATAATGGATACTATGCAACTGTATATTAAACTGTGCAAAACCTATGATCGAAGGCACAAACTGTTCCGTACGAAGTGCCTATCCCATTAAATACAGTTAAAGTTTGTCACAGCGAACGATAAACATCGTAAATCCTGTAGTCGACTAGATTTTCTCAGTGCATTATTTTCTGTGTATACATTTAGAAACAAATAATTACATTTTTACTATAAAGATGGTTTTCAGATAAATATAGAATGAACATGTGTATGGAAATTAGTGGATCTAAGACTAAGTATACAAATAATATTACTAGCAAATACCGAAAGTCAAAGCCTCATAACAATAAATCACATTATTTAAAGTATACTTACCGATAACGACTGTGTACCAGAATCAAATACCGGCTGTGAGATCCTTTTGAGTTGGTTAAGAAGCTTGATATTGCTTAATCACAAAAATATATTTGCTGGGAAAGAAGATGAAGTCCAGTTATTGATTTTTAAGTCCCAACAGCCGCACGAGGACAATGGAAAACACTTCTCATGGGTTTATCTTGCACAGCAGAATAACACAGTACTGTTACATTTAACTGTACACTTCAGTCAATTACGTCTTGTTATGAGAACCGATAAGTCCTCTTAAATCTCTTTGCCAGTGACATCAGTACAAGGAGAACTAACGGGTTCTTCGTTATCCAGAAGTTAGTCCTGTAAATCAAATGAACGTAATATTTTAAAACACACTGAATACATTAAGCATTAGTGGTCTTATCTGTATTATAATATCACAATTCAAAAATCATTAGCTGTCAAGAGCTAAGTTATACAGCCATAAAAAGTAATCTGAGACCTTTTTTAAACACCAAACAAGATATGTAATTAACCATACAGGATAAAGAGGTTCAAAACTCAATAGCATAATTCCTACCCTACTAACTACGCCAGCGACTAATCTTAAGCACAAAGCAAACCACAACAAAAGTATTGTCCATAATTAAACATACACATATAAAGAACGCAATACTGTCAGAAATACGACTCTCAATAAACACATTACATCAAGGAATTGTCTCCATCCATAAATCCATATAAATACTCTTTAAACAAACTAATTAAGAACCAAAATATCTTATCGTTATCGTTTCAAATTCTACGGTTTCAAGTTTCTTCATTTATTATGATACTACCAGCAGCAATATTTCAAGACAAATGTAAAAAAGACTTAAATAAAACACTCAAGAATTTCCATTTATTCTGATTGTCATATCATTCTTCTGACGACTACACATGCATTAAGCTTGGGACTTTACGATGGTAACAAAATACAACCAGGCCCAATTAGCATTTACATTCGTAACGATAACGGGTCAGTTCACAATGCATCGACCTTTATATTCACAATGCAATGCAAGAAAAATGATTCGCCAGTTCCCAGCCCAACAGAAGACTCATGCCACATATAACTCACAGATTTAACAACAACTCCACCACCAAACTCCATTTACAGAGAGACATACATATAGAATGCAATTCACATTCACCCAATATGATAATCGAACAATTACTTCGCAACATCGCAACGCACTCAATCACATCCAAACACCAACATAGACACGGACTATCACCAATTTACTAATGGAACTTTACATCTCCCTATTCCACTAATTCTTGAACTATTATTATTCACACGCTTAACCCTTCTTGTCTTCTAATAACCTTTTTACTTAGCCATGATCTCCCGTTACTTATCAAGTTTGCGCCTCTCAAAAACTATATTATTATGTAAATAAATACATCCCTCCTGTCACATACATCTATTCCGTGCGTATATATGTGTTGTTAATCAAACTACGTACTAACTAATCACACTATAAACAAAGCCACACACACAAATATAGTCAAAACACAAAAAACAGATTCACCTTCAATCCCAACTTTTCCACAACTTATTGTGAATCAATCCACAACAGTTTCAAATCCATAAAACTCTTACAGAAGGCCCTTTTATAGCCCCTCAATTTCAAACAATCCTTCATTAAAAATCTACCTATCTCCCCAATTCACAATTAAGTTTCTCTCTATTATTTTAGTGTTCATACCAGAAGGATTAGTTTGCACTTGTTAAATTTTCATCAAATAAATGATTATTGACCTCGAAAAATCACCTGAGTTCGCAGCAGTGTCCTCCTCATCCCCACCCTCCACACCTCTCCCTGTAGTCAACAATCTCAACAACCTGAACAACCTCTAATAACAAACAGGACTTACTCCACATTTCTACACAGATGATAATGATGTTGATCCCAAAACTAATTTCACCCAAAACCCACCTCAACTTGACCTTTCACCTCCGCACAACATGAACAACAACACAAAACTCTTTTAGCCTACGCAAATTTCCATCGCGCTATATTTGCAATAATGCCAGTGACCCTCCGCGTTCTCCTTCCTAACAACTTCCTAATAATAATCCTCCTTCTAACTGTACTACACATACACACACACTTAATGCACTCCGATAATAACAAAGACACATTAACTCGCGACCTATTTCCTTTTATCTCAAATGACAAAAAACAACCACACACATCCATCACCACTTAAACCCAATATTATTATTAGTACAAATAAAAATAGTTACCCAGTTAGATTTCCACCAAAGTTTCTTCTTCATAATCTTAACAAGGAATTAAGATGAAGAGTTTTCTTCACCCTGAGCACAATCTTCTTATACAACAAAGGAACAACAAAGGACCACCACTGGTAGTATCCCCACAGACAGTGTTAATATATATGTATTAATCCTGAGTTTCTTCGAGAGATGATGAAGAGCAGAACTACTCGGACAGAGTGTTTGTGTGTGAATGTACGGAGCCTTAAACACAGACTGAGCGAGAGGAGGACACAAACTGCGTCTTCACTTTTTCCTTTCTTTCCTCCACCACCACCACCACCTCCACTCACCACCACTGCTTTCTTTGTTCTCTCTCACTGGAGGAACTCTCCTCCGCCGTACAAGTATTATTATGCTGTTGTTTCAAATATTTTAGTGAAAACCACTACACTATTACTAGTATTGCTCCAGTCACGTCGCACGTAGCAGCGCAAAAGTATCCTGCGAGGTCTTTTGTTGTTGTTGGCGAAAACAGAGGAGGAGCGTTGTTCTTCCGAGGTTCACGGTCTACCAGCGTCTGCTGATGATGATCAACATAAATCCAGTTTCATATTTTAGCATCTGATGCTGCACAACTCTAAAATGTAGCTTTTTGTGACCAACAACACCACCAAATCAACCACCACCAGTACTAAAAGTACTCTTGGATCTTGCTCCATGCAGCATCTCTTCTTTTGAGACTACCAGACCCACACACAATCATCGCTGCATGTATATCAATGTGTATAGTGTATATTCCATATGATGAGGTATCCCCAATTCCCCACACTCTTTCCATCCATCCAACCTTTACTTACACAGCAACACTGTTTTTATGCATCTAATGTGATGTAACTCTTGTCTACTTTTGTGTGTTCATAAGGGATATATGAAGGAATTGCATTGTTCTCTCAAGAAGCTTATTAGCTTTTTGGTTCATATAGACAGAGTTGTCGGAGACTTTGAGACTTGGCACTGTACTCCTTTACTATTCATACACACACGGGAGTTTTTTTGATGGAATCAAAGATGTGAAGCACAGACCACTACTTCACGTAAAATCAATGAGTGCTTAAACCATATTAATTTAGGGGTATTAGATTCGCTATGTATGGTATTATTGGGAGTTCTCAATGCATATTTTATTCTATAGAGTTGCTTAACCTCGTTTCCCCTAAAGTGTATGTGTATTATAGAATGAACTGCGGAATAATTCTCTTCCCCTCAAAACATGGGTTGCTTCTGTGCTTTCATAAAGTTCAAGAGGATTTATTTTTCAAATTCTGAAGCTGCATGATGAATGCAAGGTGTATTTATGAGAGAGACTCTCAAAGGGCATATTTTACTTGTGGTGAATTTTAATGGGTACTAAAAGCGAAGAGAGAAAGGAATATTATTTTTGCAATGAGGTGATCATTTTAAAGTGTATAGGATTTTAGGGATAAATTGGTTAGGATGCTTGAATTGTTGTGTATTGCATTTCGCGTTGTTCTCTGTGTAGAATAGCTTTTTGTAATGCATGAGATTTAATATCACTAATTCATCTTTCATGGGTTATTATGTGTGTCTTTTATAAATTGGACTGAGAGCTGGATGAAGAAACGCTTGTTGTATGCAGTTGTAGGTATTCATTTATAGTAACTACTAAACTAGTAACACTTCTCATACATGTGCCATGTGCTTGCAAAAGTTTATGTGAAATACGACATTCATGACACTCTTTTAGATCAAGTTTGTGTTTAAAAAACTGTATTTTTGTGCACACTTATATAAATATGAAAGGATCTCCGCCCATTCAGCAGAGAGTCTTTGAAGGTGTTTGTAAGCATTTTTTAGTGGGCAAAAGAATTAAATCCAACAAGGATTTTTACACTTTGCAACGACTGCATAGAATCTAAAAGGTTGGAAAAATAATACTTATTGTAGGCAAAAAGTGTCTGGCAATAGATGATGAATCTCACGATGTGTATTATGTAACTTAATACTGCACGTACACCAACATCCATGAAGAGGCAGGATCCAACTTACCTGCAAGGTGAGATAGGATGAGATGAGATTTGTTCGTTTGATAAGTGTCTGGCTCACTTTTATTATAATACCTTACTTGTTAGTGAGTTGTTTTCATATTTTGTGGAAAATGTATGTTGTTCTTATATATAGTAGCATGAAGATTGCTGTAACCAAAATTGCTTCAGGCGTAGAGTTAGGTAATGAAACAGCTGATTTTATCCTGAGTGGACAATGTAATGTGACATTAATCTCTGAGTCTGATAAATAGGATGTTCAGAAACTAAAGGTTCCCTACCTCTCTCTCTCCCGCATACAAAATATTCTTTTAAAGAAAGGAAAATGTACACAAGCTGTTAGTTTAACAAAAGTTACTTTTGTGTTGTGTGTCGGATTTTCCTCTCTGTCATCCATGAGATTTTTCACTGTAATTTGTAATGCTAATAGGAATCGGAGAAGCATAAAACAAGAATGCATTTTGCTTCAGGTCTGTAAATCTGAAAAATCTGAATCAGATGTTACACAGCTGAATATGTGAATCCCTATGTGGTTGCATTGGGATTTTGGGATTGGAGTCAAATTATTCGACATGCGCCAGGAAAAACTACATGATTTGAGATACAAGTTTCAGCTTAACCACACAGGCATAAAGTGTTACTATGAAATAGAAGGTTTGAGAAATGGAAAAAGCCTTCGTGTTCTTTTCTATTGACAAAATGTTGCGAAATTTTGTATTGGCATTTTGTGACCAGTGGATACTTTTGAAGTACCGTTTGTATTTGCAGTAGCTCTTAGTCCTGGGGCTTCCATTAACTCAGGATTAATTTACAGCCATTTTGTCATTAGAAGTTAACTGTTCACTATTAAATGTTTTTATTATTAGTCGCTTTGAAGTTTCCACCGTTGACTTCATTGTTCATAGCATCAGAAGAACTAAACCATCTTGAATATTGTCATTTTACTGAGAGACTGATTGAAAGCAGTAAAAACATTATTATTTCTTTCATCCTTTTTGGTTAGGCCCGCAAAGGCAATGGCTCATATAACATGTAGACTCAATTCACTTGATTAAAAACATTGTCATGAGGTTACTGTGGTTAAAATAGAAAGCTGCACATATAAGGAAAAAGAATCGACGAAGTTTCTGTCAAGTCTTATGATCTGGAGGTGACCTGGTTTTAAGGGCTGTTACGAACTTTGGTCGTAAACTCCGGAAGTAGGGTAGGAGCAGGAAGCATCAGAGGCTCTGGACATTCAGTTTCAGTATTCAGTCGCCAAGCAAATAATAAGATGCCTATATGCGTAGCAAATCTCACCAAACTTCGTTTTGATGGATTCAATCTTCGGGAGGATTATCATCAAGTTATCTCGAGCGTCACAATTGAAAGATTTTGTTTGTTCGCTTATCATGTATGCAAATTAACTGACGCAAACTTTCTATTCATGTTACGATAGTTACAAGATTCAGACGATCATTTGCAAATATTAATTGATAAATACTTGTGAAAGGCTGGGACGTGCCAATTGAAATCAATTTCTTATAATAACGATACTTCGCAATAAATACAAAGTTATACTTCCATTTTAATGAATGCAACCAACTCCAGAGTGTAGGAGTAGATGAATGTGGCATTGTCCACATATGAACGGTTGAACTTATCTGTTATGTGAACTATAATTATCGGTCGATGTACTCATTCGTAGCTGCAGATTATTCTCATTCACATTTCCCAATATCACATCACTCTCACGATTCTCATGAAGTTTCGTGTTCACATGAAGTGTTCCTCAGTGAACGAGTGAGCATGGAAATTAATGAATGAGGAAGAGAATACAATCTTTGCCCTTTTTACAATTTTCCTAAAGTTCGTGCTAGCACCGTTGCAAGTTGCAACTGCGATCATTACAAAGTCAAGTATGAACAGTACGGGATTTGGAATGAAGCTATGGAACATGGAACCTTCAAGCTTCTTTACGCGATGCCACATAAGAAGTTCACACTGCGACTGCATCTACGTCTCATTCCTTACTCTAAATGACTTTCCTGTTTTCTACTCAACTAGAAACTCTCCTATATACTGGTATGCTTATTTACAGCAAATACATAAGCTCGGATAAAAATAATTTGAAAACAACAACAAATGGAAATCTTAATGTCTTAATGTAAAAGCGTCTTAAGCCTTAGAGTGGTCAGGAACTGATATTTTGTCAACATTCGTATTATACACAGTGAAAGAGTGATTACAAAACTAGCGTGTGTATGAAGTTTTATACAAGGCTTGTGTGTGAAGCATGAAAGTTATCAAATGTTCATTTGTAACAACGCATATGTACAAATGGTAAAAGCTGTTTAATTGTTTTTTCGTCTTGCATGTACGGCTACTGTCACTATGTGCGCAGAAAGTACAGATACAGATATCCAGTAATAACCGTTTCAATAATATTTCATATGCGAGCTAATGATACTCATGAATTATAAAGTATGAAAGTCTTAAAGATTTTTACTACTGAAGAGACAAACTGTGCGAAATAAATATGCACATTGAATATCGGTTTGAAGAAGATTTTGATCGCTTACTGCAAAACATCCTCACGGCTACCTTGTAAAAAAGATAGATCTTCAAAGTCATGTCGCAATAATATGATTGATTTTTCTGTATACTTACAAACCCTATCTTAGTGGTTCATGAAAAAGCCCCTAATAACAATCCTTGACGTACGTACAGTTGATAAATATGCATAATATAGTAATCACTGAGTTTTAAAACATGTATTTATCATAATCTGCTTCCCACAACATTAGTGTGCGATCGCGTTTCACGTTTGCTCTAATTTCGCACGTGGTTGGATTGTTTATACCCCACATTTAGTTAGACTATGGCAGTATAAACAGCTTTCGCCCAGTTTTTACTTTCTGGATTTCATCAAATGATTTCTAGATCAGGTACCCCCGTACTACTTGTAGAAGTACTTATAGGGTCACCACCACCTTTCTACCTACCTAGCATCTACGCAGTTTTACCGTGCTCTCGCAGGAACTGCGTGAATTTACGGTTAATTTATGCTGTAGGAAAAATGCGTCGCTATTTCAAACCCGAATCGGGGAAGATCGATAGTTTAGCCATGTGGCGAAGTTGGCAGGTTCAAGGACCGAGTAGGGAGAGAGATGTACATTCAAAGCGAGCACAAAAAGCCTCTCACTAGCTGGTGCAATGTTGGAAATGGAAGTAGGTGGTTCTTGGTAGGGGTTATACTCAGGAAGACTGGCATGCTCACTCAAATAGTGTGAAATGTGAAAGCAGTTGTAGTTAAGGCAGACAGACTCCTCCAGTTAGTTCTGCTGAGGACCATGCTCCATTCCTTTCATCCCCTAGAAATGAGGTCAAACTGGATGTAAACTATTTGACCAACTTCCAGATTCCTCCACCTCACGCGTCAAGTGCATATAGTGGCTTCCAACTCTCCAGACTCCTTTCATCTGAATCTTCTCACAGATACAAAACCACTATATGTCGCCACGAATATGTGATACAAGTTCACAAACTTACATCTGTTAAATAGTAATGAGCAGTGGAAAGTATTCCACTAGCCTTAATACTACATGGATGCAATAAAATATGCTTGCATTCATCTGACAGGTAGCGCAGTGTCTAAAGTCTGTGCAGTAGTATGATGGTAATAATATTCATATTAGAGTATGCAAAGATAATTGAACTCTGTAATCCTCTAGACTGTCATGAAATTGAATGATGTATGGTTGTATGAAATTCCCCAACTGTCAACCGTATCTCCTTAGTCTACAGTTCAAGATTCCTTATTCGTTCCTTCTGATCTACACCAACTAAAGGGAAGGAAATATGGTTTTCTTTTTTTCAAAAATCATACATTACAAGGACCAATGACAATATGAGCATTCAATTTTGCGAGATTCATGTTTCAACTTCAAGGATTCACCAGTCAAGCAGAAAGACGATTTTTTACTTGTACCTTCTAACACTTGCAGTAATAATGTACCATATAAGTGTGTATAAGTTCAGAAACCACATAACAGTTTAAACTCAGCAGTTTTAGTAAGTTTAGCCCAGGAGGAAAAAATGCCCTATATTGTAATTTGTGGATTCGTAGAAAAGCCCTTCTCCGCTCATTTAACGAATCATGATGCCTACACTTATTATTACAGTCTTTCAGGCGAAATAATCTTAATTCATTTCACTAAATCAGAACATACCATTTCCAATTTGAAACCAATTTCGTTCAATTTATTTTCAATTATGCCAATTTTCAGAAGATACTTTTGAATGGCTGCAACAAGCCAAAAACTCCTTGGAAATCTGGTAATAGTTGTCGCGAATGAAAGCAGCATTTCAAAACACTTGGAAACATGAAAAATTAATCAGAAAGTTTTGCTCATACATTAACTTCCTGTTATCTGTGCCGATGAAGAAACACAAAGGAGACATTATTATGTCAACCATGCTAGGTATTTATGTGCGTCAGCTTGATTTTCAATTTACTCGGCGCAATTAAATCTGCGTCAGCCACGGCGAAAATATTTTCCTTGTGTGTATTTCATCTGGTTTATTTATAAACTACATGGCCAACTGTGTAATAAAAAGTAAAATATGTAAAGTATACAGGTAAACTTGAAGCCGTACAAAATTATCGATTCTTAGACGTGGGAGACTAATGCGTCCTAACGAATAGTTTTCACTCAACCAACAACAGAGTAAGTATATTTGGTATATTATTATGGTATTTATAATTATAATTTACTATACGACAGGTCAATCAAAAGCATACGCACCCATTAAACTCTTGACAGGTTCACTCGAAGCAGTGCCAGGATCCATGCCAGATTTGATATGAAAGAATCATTACTTAAAGTATTTAAGCTTCAAGTAAACTTCCAGAGATCTACTGCTTTACCTTGTTGGTATGTTCTTGTTCATAAAATACACTAATGTTTCCTAGTTGTGGCCTATCACGCCCACTCTAGTGCTGTATAAAAAGATTCCCGAATGTATACCTATAGGATCTGAATTCCAGTTATAGAATATTTTAATGCATAATACTTTTACTTGCACGATCTGCATAAGGAAGGAGTGTGAGACACATTCAAAGCTCTCTGACTTTGTGTTTCACTATTTTGTACTTGGCTACTCATGTTGAAGTCAAGCTGATTCTTTACTTGCTGCAACTTCTGCCTCTGACTTCTAAGATTCAGTTTTATAGTTTCTGTCTACCTACTCATTTTCACTTGCAAATGAGAGACGTGAAGTTGAATAGCATTCAGCCCCAAGCTAACCAACCAATAGTTCATTAAACACAACTTTTTATTTTAGAGCTGGAAAGTCCTTATATTGAGTTAGACGGATGGTATTTTATTTATGAGACACATTACGCACTCATAATGCTAGATATTGTCTGCAAGAGGAAGAGCTCAAGATGCAAGAGATGATGTTGGTTAATGTATAATAATGCTAAGTGCTTTTTGAGAGTGTACCTTCCTGCTTGTCACGACTTTCCAGTTGTGTATTACATCACCGTATGGTATAACTGGTATTACACTGGAACTATGGATTCATATAGATAGATTACAGTTCACGAGAGTTCTGTATTGTAAACACAACTACGCATTTCTGTAGCAAACATGCTTTGCACACTTAAGAGCCAATCGACATAGTCACTAGACCAGAAATCGAAGTCAATTCAAAAGTACATTTTAGCAGTGTTCTGTATGAAGTATGACTATCCAGACAACCCATTTATGCATGACACAATCGGGACATGACATGTATTAATCCGCAGGCTGAAATACTCATATTTTCAATTAACGGCAATAATAAATACATTTTGACATGTTCGTAGCAAATTGTTTTTTCATCACACACACTCACTCAATTGTGTCAAATGTCTTTCCATTTTGCTGTCAAGCTTTATAGTTGAGATAAATCTCATGTGTCCTCCGATTTGAGTTAACATGCCATCATTGAATCTGGAGTTAATTACTGTACTTACTACAATCGGTCATAATTACCATTTATCTGAAACTCTACAAAGAACCAGGAAAGTAATTCTCCCAATATCTAGCAACTCGGTCATTTCACGTGACAAGGATTGAACAAAACCCTCAACTTTGAGTAATATCCTAGCTCAAGTGGAAATAAGCTTTTACTGACTACGAATTTTCTTCTGCAACCGTTCAATTCAACCTGAATGACGGAAACAAAACAATGAGTCAACATGGGCATTGTATTATACGGTCATTTGGTATATTTATTGCTTTATTGCTAGCAGTAGAACAGTAGAAGTGAATGCTCTACTGCAAAAGTTATACAGCCAATAAGCAAGTCCGATGTATAAGGAAGCATGAAAGAAGACCTCATACATTACCAACTCGGGAAAAATGCCTCTGACAAAGCTCCGATGGTATTTCGCACGACTTTTATAACCTCTTGATGAAAAAAACTATATTACACTGCATGCAATCACGATTAGTGTGCACAGGGAAGGAGAGAGAGTTCGATGTCCGTAAACTTGAAGCTCAGTTTTGATTCCAAGCCAGGTTTGAGTATGGAATGGGGATTTAAGAAGGTTTACTACTGTACATAGGAACAACATAGCTTCGTCAACCCAACTGTATCTCTGCTTTTTACCACAACTTGTGTGTAGTTGCATGGCTTCGATTCACAGCTGGCTGTACAGCTGATTTCCTGCGAAACGAAGAATTTTACTTAGACCAAAGCACACTTAACTACCAACCGAGTCTTGTCATTATACAAATATATACCCAAGATAAACATGATTCACCCTTTAGGTTCATCCGTATCGTCATGGGACTTCCTTCTTTGTTCCTAACTTCCCTAGAAACAAATGCCGCACATGAATCCTCTACTACTACTCCTCCAACCAACCAAAATACACCATTGAGTCTTATTGCCAATATAATCCCATGTAATTCCCCCGTCCTGCTGTTTTTATTATGATTATTGCGTTACAAAGGTTGCAATATAGAGCACCGATCACCACGAAACCAGATGAAGCTGGTGGCATCTGATTTTTTCCGTACATCAAGGAACTTTACCACACAATCTGCGTATGAAAATTAAATGTAGTCTTTGGGCAGAAGGGTTAAACATAAACAAAATTGTATAACCACAACAATGGAAAGTTCCAAAGTCAGCTTGGCATCGTACACCTCCTGGATCAGCCACCTTATTTTTATACAGCGACTCACACCTGCACAACATCTATGTTTATCGACATGCATTCGGGAAAAAGAACACGAATGAACAAAAAAACAAGTTTTGCAAATGCATGACATGCAGTATTTATTTATTGAAAGTTATATATGGAGTTCTAATAGTAATGCCAACAAAGTTTCACACAATTTAGAGCTTGTGAAGTCTCCCAACTTGCAGAGTACGACAAAGCACTTGTTAGTATTGATTATAAATGTCACTTATTACATGTGGAATAATAGTTCTGTTATTCAATGTTTACCTACAGAGGGAATGTAATTAAACAAGCATGGAACTTCATAATTACTCTCCATATTTGAAGAGGAAGCTTCAACACTCAAAGGTTTCCCCGCACGTCTTGTTCCGTTTCAAAGGCTTCAAACAAAGCTTTGAAGTTGCCAGCACCAAAGCCCTAAAACAATACCAGGATATAGCAGTAAAATCAAAACTTTTAAATGCTAGTAACACAAAGAGCATCTTCTACATGACCATATAACGTCAGCTGTAAGTGTCAAATTTAGTACAAACCCTTTCTTATCGCAAGAAAAGGTCGTTAAAAAGAAACTCTCCTGCATGGAACACAATATATATATTAAAGTCAAAAAGTCAAGTATGGTTTCAAAATTTAAGGCTGCTAATAAATCCACCAATGTTGAGGGGTGTAAGTAAGTAGATAAAATACAGGAAGGCGCAGCTAGTCAGTAAAAATGATCTTGAGACTGGTAATAAAATGAAGAAAGACTGCAATCAAAATTTTAAGGAAGTCATAACATCATAAAACTTTTCATGGATAAGGCTTTGTTATTGCATCCCTCCAGACCGAATTGTACTTCTTAAGTGTTTAGATTCTTCATTGCTATATGTCACCTTCGTGTTATCATGCCCTTCATCAATTTACAGCATCTAATACGTCAGTTTTAATTCTTTTGATAATATTCTGTACAATAAATGTCTGGCACTGAATAGTTCTTATTCAGAATTCACTTCTAAAATAGTTTGTACTACTTACTTCGTTACTTCACGAATCATCATTAACGTATTAAAAAGTAAAATGCGTTTTTGCTTATTCTTGAGACAATTAAGTTAACTCTTTATACTCTCTTAATCTCATTGATGATGAAACCAAAAGTGCATTTCTCTTGTAACACCAACTAATTGGGTAAACTTTCCACTTACGTTGTGGTTATGACGCTGAATCACTTCATAGAACAAAGTAGGCCTGTCCTCCACCGGCTTCGTAAATATTTGCAGAAGATACCCGTTGTCATCGTAATCAATGAGGATATGCAAAGCCTGTCAAAGTAGAACATTTATTTTAGTTTGTAAGCTGATAATGTGAAACATTGTGACTGCCTTTTTCCATTCCTTGTTAGCAATGCACGTTTTATTAGTTATGGTTGTGAGCACGTTGCAAAACTTACTTCGAGAGCATCCAAATCCTCAGAAACTTTCACCTTGGAGTTCTTCAGATTTTCTCGCAACGTGACATAGTATGATTTGGGTACTTGGAGAAAGTCAGTTCCCCTTTCCTGCAAAGCTTTCACCTGAAAACACGAACATTTCATAAACGCATTTGTACAAACATAACATGTGAATTAAAGTACGACCAAGTCGCACTTACTCTCATGTTTTGCCAAGTATTCCTAATCACGAAAATATGCGTTGTAAGCGTTCTTTGGAGCAAAGTGATATACGATACTCAGTATACTCACTAATGAATATCACGTAACTCGGTCAAGCAATAAGCTGTCCGAATTTTATACTTTCTCTTTATATTAGTGGCAATTAGGTTTCGTATAGAAAGGAATGTGACAAGCTTCAGCCACCGATTCGTGGTTCTTCGAACTAAAGCAGTCAACCTGTCAACCCACGCGTATTATGTCATGATTACTAAATGACTCTCTCTCTCAATTTGCCGTAAGAGACTAAAGTAATCAGTCTGGAATTCATTTTATAAAGTAATCCGGAAGTAATTTTACTCTTTTATTGAGCCGCCAAATCATTCGGTTGCATGATAGTGGTGGTTTGCAAGTTTCTTTGATGAATTCTTATTCGGTATCGAATCAAGATCAATAATATCTCTTTATAAATTCGAAGTTGAGAATGTATACGTAATTTCAAATTGACCTTTATCCTATAGAGATGTATTACATGTGTACAAGTGATAAAACCTACAGACACAAAAGTACACATGTATATGCATATTACCAATGCAACTAGCAACTATCACCGCCTTCAATAATTTGTAAAGGAATCCCTTTTGCGATTCTATTGATCTACGGGTCTCTTTACGCCAGAGTAGGCAAAATCGGGAAGTCATGAGTTGAGTGGCCGGACTGGAATTACTCCAAACTCAC
>JAQGAB010000189.1:0-36242 GCA_034696565.1 Isotomurus graminis
TCTCATTCATCCCCAAAGGAGGAGGAGTAGTGGGAGGAGTTCTCCACATCGCCCAGCAATCTACCTTTGTGCCGCTATAAATAGGAAAATAAATAAATAAAAATTCAACAACTGCCATCAAGTTATTTTCTAACGGCTAGGAGGCCACTTTCATCGTAGACACACATTAGGAGACACTTGATGGCGGGGTGTAGATACTAATATACATTTTGTCATTACCCATTTGCATTTTAGACGATGGCGTCTTCAGACAAAACGTTGCCTATTTTAATGAAACAGGTTTTACTTGATAATTTGTCCTTGAAGGTTTGTCCGTATAAAATAAATAATATAAATCAGAAGGTAGACTCGATAGGAATGATAGATATGAAAATTGCTTACTTCTGGAGACCGTGTGTTTATGTCTGCATATCAGGAGCGTACGTATTACTTCTTTTATTTAGAATATCTGAAGCCTACAATATCCAAAAACTATCTGAATTGCCTCTTTATACTGGCCATTTATCGTTGCTTGTATACTTCGGAGCTTGTGCATTTTACCAAATAGAAAATATTCGCAATGGCCAATCAATTATTTCACTAATTAAAAGTGAACAGAAACTTATAACTTCATTTAAAGGTAAGTCTTAAGTCACGAGTTTATCATGATAGGTTGTGAACTTATAATAGTCAAAAATGCATTAAACAGATGCTGCAAAAACCAAAACCAAAATGCCACTGTATGTCGGAGAAGGTTTACTTATAACGTTTATCACCCTACAAACCTACGTGGTATGGCTTCAAAAGTATATCATTGCAATTGCTGTGTGGATATTTCCGTTTACAACCCATTTGACCTGGAATTGGGCGAAATCTTGCAAATACAAAGAAAAGAACTCAAATGGAATCCGATTCTGTTCCCAATGGCAAATCCTTCTGAAAAATGCTGGCGAAGCTGCTTTTCAATTCTTCATATTCAAGTTCACAGTGCCTCCTGTGTTGGTATTCCTGGTAGGAATGAGTTCATTGATTCTTCGATCAAACAGAACTATATTTCAAAGCAGGTAAACTGTTTACAACAAATAAGTACCTAGGAAAACTCGAACAAAGAGAGATCTAAACAACATTTGCATATAGGTGTGGCAAACATCTGATTGAGAAAATGAGTCCTTCAGAAGTGTTGAAATACATGCGGAGCATTCAGATCCAGGTAACATGGATAAATGAAATTGGGAGACCCGTTCTTATGCCAACAGTGATGGTGTCTACAACGTGTCTCGTGAGTTTGTGCAACTGCACTTTAATTGGGATCCTGAAAAAGAACACGCCTTTAACAATGAGCAAAGCGGTAGTGTTCTGTATTCTACTTGGTTCAGGAATTAGTCTTTCTTGCATTTTAAACAGTGGTTTTACATGGTATAGAAAATTGAACGTAGATTGGATCAAAACTAAAAGGTCTTGGACACGAAAAACATGTGATATTAAAACACATGAAAGGATTTCCTTTAATGCTTGCAGGCCAATGTGCATTGCTGTCAGTGGATGTTACACAGTTAATCGTATGTCTGGGCTTACTTTAGCTTTTAAAAGTATTCAGTACACAGGAAAAGCTTTAATTACATTTAGGTGAATATGCTCGTATATCCTCTTATGTATAAAGTTAATATTCTACTTCGGTACAGTGGTAATCAGTGCAATGGTTTTGTATACCATATAGTTATGCATACCAATCGTCAGGACAACAAAAATACCTAGCTAAACAAATATTAATTGCTCATGCGGAGATGATTAAAAATTAAATATTGTATAATTCAATTCAGCTGTACATTCTTCATTCAGATGCTATAACCATTTATGCTTAATGTACGGTTTCTGACTCCTGTGAGCGTTTGAAGTGCGTTTTGATTATAAAATTTCACTTAGCTTATGTAATAACACAATTAACAAGTTACTAAGTGAAAATCGTTACAAGTTTATCATACTATATCATAGAGCATATAAATCTTCTTGCACTGTTGTTACAAAGATCATTTAGTTCAGCACTAACGTAAGTTTAGATGATACAACAGGTTGTAATTATTTTCTCTTGTATGTATTTGAAGACCAGACGACAGTACTATTTGTTCTCGTAATAAAATATGATAATACGGTATCTATGAAAGCCTATAGCACAACTATTTATTTAATATCGATAATTTTAACAACCGATCGCTAATTTTAACACACGTATTTAAAACCTAATTGGAACAGAAGGTGCAATTCTATTTTGCACCGTCTTATATTAAACCAAGGCGAATGTTATACAAATGATGTTCAATAAGTGTTTTGAAAAAACAGAACAGCAGGTATTTACAGATTTACTAACATTCATAAAACCCGAAAATTGTACATACCAATAGATGAAAAAAATGCTACGCAAAAACAGCTTAAGTATCAATCGACACACGTTAATTTATAATTAGTTTGTACTCTGTTATGCATAAAGCACACCAGAAGCTGTATCTACATTGTTCCGCAGACATTTAGCACAATATCTTGTGGACAGTAAAGCATAATGGTCACTATATAGTTCATCATAGTCCCGTAGAAAGCTAGCTTTGTTGAAGTTTTAAAGTGAAAGAATGGGTGACTAAAGTAACCCGAAGTTATCCTCCTGGGACGCCGTCCACGCAATTTTGCAACTGTCAATTTGACATTGACCATGACATGTCCTAAAATTTTGAGAGGGAAAATAAAACAAACCGATTACCCTACTCAATTTTATTAACTCCAAATTACCAGTCCAGAAACCCAGTTAGATTTCGTTAGTCATAAACAAAATCGCATTGTGTAAAATGCATAATCACTCATACTGTGAACGCTTTGGACCATATAGTACACAAATAACAACCAGTTTAATTACTCATTTGCAAAGGCCGCAGTTAACCAAATGTAGGCTAAACACATAAGCAAGAATTAAGTCGATGCCTATCTTTCACGAAACCTTCACTTTTTAGATCTAACTCATTTTGAATTGTGTCAGATAAAGCAATTGACGAGATATTTTTATAAACTTATTCATAGGAACCAACTCTGAGGCATTTCACGACTCATGGTCAGCACACTTGGTGATTTCTTTTATAAGCCACGTTAAGAATGCTCAGAGTATTTTGCTCTAATACCAAATTTAATAGAAACTTCACATTAATTGGCAGCAGATAGAAAACAATCGACAAAAAGTTAGCGTGGTTGGACAATGGAAGATATTACATAGAGATTCTGGGCCCGGTCGCAAACTATGTTTAATTAAATTTCATACAATTTAAATAAACATAGATAGTGACTTGTAGTGGCATGTTTACAGAGCTACATTCATTCATTACTCTCTATTCCACACTAGACTGATAGTTTCTATAATCGCATAGAATTAAAGAAAATTGATACTACATACAACTTCGGTACATATGAAAAATTGTGTTGATTTTATGTTCGTCCAAACATTTTGAAAATTCCTGTCAAATAGGTTTCGGAGTAGTCAAAGCATAGAACATTTATTTGAGAAGGAAGCCCACTCGGAACTGGTGAATAATTGAGTTGTCCCAATTATTATATAATTTGTATTTATTTGTTCATTAAACTGGCAATTGTGCATTTGGAATTGCTCAAATAATTAGTCTAATTCTGTCAATTCTATAAAAGGCCAAATACCGGTTTAAATCTATAATATCCTTGACATGGCTTTTAGGGCACAGTACTAATTATTTGGACATTTTTACTTTCACGACCAATTAATGACATTAAATTGACCTCTTATTTGGTTCACAACTTTTTATTTCAGGTTACCAAAACCACGAGAAATAACTTAAGTTTTACTCCACACTTAAGCTATGTGCCAGTTGTGAGCAAAACTTAAAAGAACTCTCTTCAGGGAAACATCCTGCTATTCAGGATTAGTAATTAAAATTTGTGGAAAATTAGTTTATTACAGTCAAACTTGCTCATGTGAGCTCATTATGTTTGACAAAAAAGTATAATGAGAACAATGTAGTCATATTACTTATATGTCTAAATATAAAGTCAGGATTTATTTTAAATTAACATAATTTAATTGAAAAATAGGAATCAAATAGTAAAAGTAGTTTTGTTCAAAATAACGATAGTATTATACCACAAAAGGAACAAGAAAGAAGCTTATAGGGTTAACAGATATTTTTTCTAAACGTGACTGCACTGTTAAATTTAACATTGCATAAAATAGCTGTGTTTCATAGTTTTCATGTAGTAATTTCTAAACAACGCTCGCCGATTTTGTTAAAAGGCTTAAAATTCGATCGTAAAAAGTTTCGTCTAGTGTTGTGATCGTGCTGGTTAGTGTTAAGATGCAGTGCGTTATTAAAAACAGAATACAGCGACTAACTGCTACACTATAGAAAAAATGGAGGAGAAAATACGTGTAGTTTTCTTTGGGCAACAACCACTTGAGTTCATTTCGTATTATCTCCCGAACTGGGGCACAATAAGAATGACCAAAAATAGTCCTTGCGGTTTTTCGTAGATTAGTCGCAAGGATTTTAAGGTTAAGATTTGAAGCTGTACCCCAAATAAAACACCAAATGTAGTTACGTTTTGAAAAAAGGCAAGCATTTAAAAGTTTGATTATGTTGTTTTTAGAGAGAACAAAGCGGGGAGAATACAGAGCTTGAGCGGTGAGATGGTAACTTTTGGACCATTTATTTATATCGTTATACCACGAGAGGTTTCAGTCAAAAGTCAAACCGAGACTCTTCAAAGTAGCTTTACTGCTTACTGTACTACCATTAAAATATAAAGTGATCTGGTCGATCCTAGCCACATTTAAAGCTCTACTAAGAACAATAATTTGCGTTTTGGATACATTTATCTTAAGTTAATTTTCTTTCATCCAGCTTGCTACATCATTAAGGTCATTTTCAAGCTTGTCAATTATTTGTCTGAGGAAAATGTCGTCATCCGATAATATTCTGGCGGATTTACTGGGAAAGGCCCTTCGTGAAAACATGTTTCTAAAAGTCTGTCCTTATAAAATAAGTAAATCAAATAAGAAGGTCGACTCAATGGGTAAAATTGATGTTGAAATTGGATACTTCTGGAGTCCTTGTTTGTATGCCTGTGTAACAGGAGCGTACGTATTGTATCTCGTTTTTCAAATATCCGAAGCACTAAATGCTGGAAAGAAAATCGACTTGCCTATTTCAAGTGGGCACTTAGCATTGATTATACATTTTGTAACATGCCTCATCACCCAAATGGAAAATATTCGGAAGGGTAAATCTATAATTACCCTCCTCAAAGCTGAAGAACAACTGTCAACTGCTTTTACAGGTACACAAGTAAACAAAATAGACATTGTTTAATTAATTACATTACAATGTAGAGATTTACATTTATTCCCATGCTATTTATGATAGGCTCTAAAAAGCCGAGGACGGTCGGTACTGCCGAAGGGGATGTAGGCGTTTGGTTCATCTCCATGCATGCATCTGTTGACAGGTTGCTGCCGTATATGTTTGCAAGTGCAGTGTGGATATTTCCACTAACTACACACTTAACTTGGTTCTGGTCACAATCATGCAAAGGCGTCGAAAAAGACCAACAAGGAATTGAGCTCTGTTCAAAATGGGGTAACATAATGAAAAATACAATTGAAACTATTTTTCAGTTTTTCATCTTTAAGATCACCGTTACACCATTAACAATCTTGATGTTTGTAATTTACTCTGCAATTGTACGAACAAGACGAATAGTCATAGAAAGCAGGTAATGCAAATAGTTAACAAAAACTTAAAATGAATCATGATGGATACTCAAATAGTATTTTCATAGGTATTGTAAATGTTTGGTTGAAACCAGGGGTCCGTCGGATGTGCTTAAATACTTCAGAAGCTTACAGATTCTTGTCACCCTAATAAACGAAATCGTGAGACCCGTGATCATACCTACAGCGCTTTTGCTCACAACCAGTCTCGTCTGCCTGTGCAACTGCACATTAATAAGACTTCTTAAAAAGACCGGTCCCTTTGACTTCAGCAGAGCGACTGCCTTTTGTTGCCTTGTTATTGGTTGTATAAGTTTGTTTTGCGTTATGAATGGTGCGTTCACTTGTTTTGGGAAGTTGAACGTGGATTGGGTAAAAACTAAGAGGTCATGGACACGAAAGACATGTGTTATAAAGAGTCATGAGAGACTGTCTTTTAATTCCTGCAGACCGATGTGCATCGAGGTCAACAATTGCTACAAAATAAATCGAATGACAGGGCTTAGTTTAACTTTCAAAATTATACAGTATACAGGAAGAGCTTTAATTATGTTTAGATGAATTATTTAGGTATGTGGCTTTAATGCAACCCTTCAGGGTCAAATTATAATGGTCGTTATATGGCACACATACAGGTGGATTTTTGAAATACTAAGACAAGATTCCTGTCAAAAATTTTGTATCGTTAGATAGTTAAATATATATGCTATTGTTAACCAGAATTTGTATAAAAACTGAAATTTTGCACTACATCAGAGGATTTATAAATTTATATCATCATACTCATAATCGAATCAATGGATTATAATATTGCTCACAACAAACACCGCATCAAACACTACAAATAAAATGGTATAATGCATTTAAACTTGCTCAGTTTGTTCGGTTTTGTTTATAAGTATAAGGATGCGCTAGTTTTAAATCATCTTGTATTTATTGTAAGATCACTTGTATGTTGCATACTGCTTTAAGATCATGTGCAAAGAATCAAATATGAATTAAATAAACACATTTTTGCTTTTTGAACATTTATGTGAGTGTCACAGATTGAATACAATAAATGGAAAATAGTTTGGTAAAAGCGTGGTAATTAAATTTTCTGGGTAAGTGAATAATAACAGCAACTTCACTACCAATTTATAAGAAAAAAATGCTTTCATATTCTACTTGAATGTGTTTTTGACGAAAAGATAAATGCTATCATAATAAGTATATTGGTAATGTAGGCAAAACTGACTTCAAAACAATCTTTTACCCTCACATAGGTTCCCTCAACTATTTACTTGATCTTTTTTTTCAAAAACTTTATCCGTTTTCATCTCGCATTAAAAGTTTAAACTGACCTTAATTAAATTGACTGAACTAAACATATAAGACTCGCAGTATCAAAAAATTGAAAAATAATTTGATGTTTCACAAAGTCCTTAAAATTATCAGTGATTCCTTTGCTGACTGGAGATACAGATTGACGAATATTTTTAAATAATTATTCAGTATTTTACAGAAATTATCAATTTGTAATGCAGTTTTTATACACTACTTAATTTTGTTTAACATTTGTGATAATAATTAAGGATTCTACAAAAAATCCAAAAACTTATTCCTGCAAGAAAATTTAAATGTTTGTAAGTACATGTTGGTTTAACTTCAATACAACAATTACAGTTAGCAATTTTTTCCAAATGCTTGATTCTAAATGATCAAAATTTTAGTGCAAGTATCAATTATCCTTTTTGATTTATATATTGAATATATGAAAACCATCTTATGTTTGCTAATTATATATGAATTCTTTACATTTAAAGCGTTAATTTGTACTTGTGATAAGGACTGATTATAGCTAGAAAACGGTAATGGGAACAAAACCCTTGACACTGATAATAAATGTAGACTTTAGGTATACAATTATTCATGCTTTACTTGGGTGCATCATTTTCTATGGCTCAAATATTTCCGAATCGCTTCCAGTTGCCCCCTGAGGAGGGCCATAGTTGATGTTGAAATTTCTTGAGCGTGAAAATGTAAGCACTTTCGGGTTATTTGTAAAATATTTTAGATAACTTGATGGACCATGGAGGGCTATTGTGTTGTGTGTGTCACAAAATATAAAGTTAGACGCAAAGGACTTAAATTTTAATAAGAATAAAACCATAGATTTGTGGAAACTATAAATAAAGCTTAATACCAGAGCATAACAATGATTTCTGATTTTATGTGGAAAGTTTTATCGTATACTAACAAAATTGTAAGCCGTGCTCCCTTCTGCCTTAGCACTTACACTAGACGTTGCTCATTTGCAAGTAACTACCAACAACTTGTCATACTTGTGGGCTCTACTCAGATATTTCTACAGTTCGAAATTGGATTACTTGCTCTCATTGGAAACGCGACATTTAACGGATTACAGAATGTCAATCCATTGGAACTAACAGTGCCAGTAATATGCGTAATGCAATTTATCTTCTATTTTGTTTTGATAACAACAGCGTTTTTCAAGCGTAACGAGGTCATGCAATTGTTTAATGGGCTTTGGATTCTCGAGGAACATGTACAAAGTAAGGACACACATTAATAAAAAATGTGTAATGTTTTTAACCAATAAAGAATGTAAAATGTATAGAGATCTACATACTAAAACGGAAACAGGAAAAATACATGCAAATGCAAGCTGCAAAGATCGGGATTGTCACATTGGGATGTGATCTAATTACCCTCTTCGGAAGTGTGACATCCATTGTTGGTCCATTCACTAATTATGATCTGCCGAGGCATTACTTCCCCTCGCTGAAAGCCGGGGGTCCATTGCCTTTCGTGTTCAGGATTTTGCATAACCTCATAGTTTGGCATGAGGTATCAAGAGCGTTTGCAATGTGTGGGGTAATATCAAC
This sequence comes from Isotomurus graminis, assembly GCA_034696565.1. Taxonomy (NCBI): domain Eukaryota; kingdom Metazoa; phylum Arthropoda; class Collembola; order Entomobryomorpha; family Isotomidae; genus Isotomurus; species Isotomurus graminis. Next base: position 8,641 of record JAQGAB010000189.1, read on the forward strand.
ACTATTTGTTGCCGTCACAGGTTTGCTCCTAGACACACTATCCAAACAAAATCAATTGGACTGGATACAAAAGGTTAGGGTGCACAATTGGCTAACAATAGTTGAGGTAATTGTCAGAGATATAACAGAGTTGATCGCGCCTCTCTTGGTATTTGGGAGTGTATGTCTTTCAGTACTATGCAACTATGTTGTTCTTAAATTGTACCATATGGATTTTTTAGTGTATTTGTTCTTCTGCTTTTTTTGTGTAATGGTTATTTTGGGAATATTCTTTATAGTTCCCAGTGTGTGCAGCTTGAATGAAAGGTCTGCAGAGTTTATGAGACGAGAGAAAACATTTGCAGAAACTAAATATATGAGAAGTGCTTTTAAGTCATTGAGGGTTTTGAGGCTTAACATTGGATGCTTTGGTGGATTCACTAGGGACACCAAAAGGGAGTATTATGATTTGATTATTTCCATGACAATCAATGCAATGTTACTGATGTAGTGTGCATCCATGAGTTCAGATTTGACAAGTAAATTTAATGAGCAAAGCCGATATTAAATGTAGAATTAAAATAGAATATTATAAATATGGTTAGACAATGATAAGCTGTTATTTTTTCTTACTTACACTGGGTTTTTTATGTTTTGTGCGGATACAAACAATGCAAAGCTACTAACCGGATGTATAGTTACAAAAAATATTAATTTCTGAAACACTCAACTTTTTAATCTAAAGGTTTAAAATTTCTAGTCTTGCTAAAATTAGTTAATGCTTGAATATTTAGACATTATTAACTTTAAAACACATACAATTTGTTATAACTTGTAACCGCTGCAAGTTTTGTCAATTGTAGTACTAGTTATAGTGAGAGTTGTATGTATTATATATTATATGTACAGTTTAAGTAGACAAAAAACAGAGATAGTTGTAAAACTTGATACGAATAAAAGCTTGATAAATACCGTTATCGACTGTTAAAGTCTAATCCCCAACCGTGTCGTAACTTCAAACGCTTGACATTTATGAAAGAAATCTTGTTCGTACAAATATTTTAAATATAAAACAACTTATGCTCCAATAATTGTTAAGTCCATCCCACTTTCTGTACAAGTAGGTAATATAATAAAGCAAAGTTATAACAAAGTGCTCATGTATGGAGTAAATCGATGTTTCTTGACTTACTAAAATCTTTTCACAAAGGTCATCTTTTCTAAATTAACCAATACAGAGATATTAGTTTTTTACATAAGTTTGTTGTCAAAAACTGAATTATTTACACGCTTTAAACATACGCAGAAATTGCAAAATATATAGCAAATGCTAAACACTTGTACGTTGAAATGATCTAAGTGCCAATATGCCTCTTGACACTACATCCTGTGGTGTTGACAGAAGTACCGTGATTACATAGTGAAGCATCGTTGCATAAAAAGTAAGTTTTGTAGATTTTTTAAAGTAAAAGAATGTGTGATTAAGGTACCCTGCACTGAATCTGACGGGTCGCATCACTCGTAATACCTTCGTGACATTGATTTTCCGGGATCCCATTAGAGGAAATTTAATTCTCCATAAGCGAAGGAGGGATTTGGATTTTTCAAATACAAATATAGCATCAGGTATTTCAATCCCAGCGATTACCATTACCAAAACTGCTAGGCAACACCAAAACAAGTAAATTATTAATGTAGAAAACGAAATAAAAAGTAAATCATGCATGCGAACAAGCACAAAAGCAGCTAGTATTTCTAGACTTAAAGCGATTGCTAAAAGCGTTGCCGCTATTGGAGAAACGAAACAAAAATCAATTGTTTGGATAAGCACAAAGAACTTTACATACAACTTCAATGGCTGTGTTGGATTAAGTAAGAACCCATTCGACACATACTGTCGCATGTGATTTATGTGATTTTTCATAAGTCTTGTGGCGAGAACGAATGACAGAAAGCAAAAGAGCATTGTTCGAAACCCGTGAAGCAAAAGAAACAACTGAAGTGTTAAGCGAATAATAATCATAACATAAGAATTGGAGGAAGGAATATTCAAAAATGTTAATCCGTTTGTTTCAATGATGCCCAGAATAAAAAACAGCGGATCCAAGTTTATCCACACGAGACAAGGGAATATACAGATTCCCCAGAATATTATGCCGAGACAGAGCAAGAGCATGACAATGCCCAAGATATCCATTGACTTTTCTGAAGCTTTGCGTGATTTGGCACCTGGAAAATCATCAAGTATGCTTGAATAGTGTCTTTATAACTTATCGAAACGAAAAATTAGTTTGAATCCTCAGAAAGTGGTGATTTATTCTTGTTTGTTACCTTTGCGAAATGTTATTTCTAAGTCCAAGTTGAAGTTGAGCAAGGAAACAAAATTGAACCGTTCAACAAAGTAGACATACGAAGTGATAGTGAAGAAGACGAAGGCAATGAAATAAAGAATTAGGAAGACAATGTGAAGAATTGTGATTGATGGGTCTGGCACGCAAATTTGAAGAATGAGGATAATTCCAGGGAATATTGAAAATATGGAAAATCCTAATATTTCAAAAAATAAATACGGAAATACTAATTGTCTTAGATGTTTTGTGGTGTAAAACCTTTTTAAGGAATTATCCCAACCAATTGGATATGGTCCTAAATATTGGGAAAATAGTTCTAGAATTTCCATAGACTTGAAGCGGAGTGAAGTAGACATGTTTTGTGTCCTAAGGTTCACTTGAGTTTAATATTGCAAACTGCCAAAAACTACAATAGCTAAATTCTTAATAAATGGAATATCTGTTTTTACAAAAACCAGCATTAGTGATGCCATGTAATCAGCTTTATGTGCCACATATTCAAAAACATATAACGTAAAATTAAACTAAAACTAAAAAGACGTATGCTGACAATCAAGCAGATGAAACATTCGCATGAATTATTAATAGAGAAATTTAACTTATTTCAAAACAACTCATTGGCTAATTTATCTGCAGAATTTGACCCATCTAGTAGTTTATTTCACATATAAACTAGATTGACAGCTTTGCTTGCAAAACACCGACCAACCAGCACCAACAGAGATATTTTAAAACCGTGCTTAAGCCCAAAGTAGCATAAATAATTCAGAAGCCTTTGATTAACTCAATATGAACAGTTAAAGTTTGGTTAACAGAAGCACTCTGAAAACCGGGTTAACTGAACCAACTGCAAATATGAAAAGTAAGTTATCTTGGGTTAAATAGTAGGCGAACTTAAGACTAAGTTTATATTAACGAGTTGCGTAAGAAAGCCTTCAAACGATTTTGTGTCAAGTTGTTATCACTATTTGAATTGAACACTGCATTTACAAACACAAAAGGTGCTCCCAATTTAGTTGTTTGCAGCATTTCATTTTATAGTCAAAATAGGCCGTAAATGTTCGAGCGCAACAAACTTCAACCAACCACGTTAACAGTTCATAAATAATATATTCAGCACAGAACAAGTATATAAATACCTACCTTTTCATTATGCATGAAGCATCTGGAATTTTTTTTGTTTCTCTTCTTCTCTTGTTTGACAAACAAGACTTTATGAACATAAAAAACGCTTAGAATTTCTCAAGCGAAAAACAGTAGCTAGTCACGAACGCCAACTATGCTGGGTTTTAAAGAAACAAACTATTTACATTTTCATAACATAGCCACATTTTTACTTATGTTTTTTACTACCTGAATTGTGCTCAAGTAAACACAAAACTGAATGCGTAATTTAGAAAGAAAACAAGTATTATAAGTTTTTTTAGTTGGGTCTCCCCAAAACTTTAATCAACGTCAACCTTTGCGTATGTTTTTGAAACCCCCTTTAAAATCTTTTTTAAGCAATTATGCTTCTTTAAGCTTTTTAATAAATCGCGATCGAACAGACGGACTGAAAACATGTCCTCATTTAAACTCCTGTATAAATCAGTTACCGGCCCAAAAACGGCGGATAGCCATACCTTGACTGTAATGGTTTTAAAGTTTTTATTACATTTAGATCCGTGAATGGTGCATATCACAATAAGATCATCTTTAGTGTACCTGACATTGTTCGTGTGTAAATATAGTTGCATTAAATGTACTTTGTGTTGCACTCACATGATTAAAGTTGAATTAAAGTTAATTATTGAATACGTATGTTGGACAAAACAAATAATTCAATGGGAAAGAGGAAAAATTAATTCAAAACTTAAATACAACAAAGCCACTTCAACCTCTTTGTTTTATTATTACAATGTTTCTAAACTTTCAGCAAAGTTTACAAGAAATTTATTAATTCTTTAATCCACTTGAAATTGATGCAATATCTGTAGTTTTTGAATAATCCATTTATGTGAGCAACGAAAGATGTACTCCGGCAACACAAATCTTCATCAATATCACATAAAAATATTTAATGCACGCAATCAATCTCAGGAAAAAATTAAGAGCTAAGGAATTGTAGCGTATTTTCAGATACCACGAAAGTATAAGTTTAATTCCTCACACTTGTAGGTAGCTGATGTTTTCTTCGGCATATAAATAAAAACCTGTGATCACGAAGAAATATACACAATTTGAAAGTGTAATATACACATAATTCAAGACCAAGAATAAAGACGGCGCAAACAGAAGATCCTGCTAAAGTAATAAATATACTTGCTATATTTGATTTTATGCCTTGAGGTACAACTTCGTCTTTAATTGTCGTCATTATATTAGACGCAGACTTTAAATGCCACCAAAGATCCTTCCAGTGGTTGTACAAACCTTGCTCTGTTGTCCTTGCCACATATTGGTCAAACAATGGGTTCTCTCCCTTATCGTACAAAAATATAAGAGAACTTCCCTCATATGAATCATCACTACGAACGTACATGTAATTTGACTTGACGGAACGTTTTGGAAAAATGTACTTTGAATATATATCCATATTTTCGTACGTATCTACAAAGACTGATCCGTCACATGTTTCAAGAACGCTATTAGCAAGCGTAAAATTATACGGCCCCTGATAGCTAAACCATTGTGTAAAGTTATCGCTTCTTGACGACCAACTCTTCACACCAACAACTTCGAACCGGTTAAAAATGCTGACAATGAACAGCTGCTGTGCTCAACTCGGTTTGTTCCCACATTTGCCATTGCTCTTGTACATCACAGTAGCTAACACTTTCATGAGTTTTGTACTAAATTGCAGGTAATAATGGACAGAACTCATCTCAAATATGTTCCTGCCTTGATGCTGTTCAAACTGTAAGCCTTGCAGGGTAAAATTACGCTGTCTTCCAGTCATGTAAGGAACAGTTAAAAGGGAATAAATTTTAAAATCTGTTTTGTTAAACAAATCGTCCCACAATGTAACTGGGTTGTTATTTAACGGTAGAACAATATCATTCGTTAGTATTCCTTTGTAAGTGTTGCTCAGAATGATACAGCAGAACATCCAGAGTAGAATTATTGCGTGAGATACACGAGATGATTTGTCAAATGATGGAGTCGTGTGAGAAAGTTCAACCAGTGGAGAAATCACCATAAGACAAACAGTTGTGTTTAGCAACACTTGATGAATTAAATAGGACAGAACTAGTAGCAAAGCCACAGTAGACAGCAGTAAATATATCCAGACGAATGTATCAAAAGGATTCGCGAAATAATCGAACTGTATCAGCTCAGTGCTAAGGCTGTGAAACCACAGATTGGAGCCAAGAAAAATTAAGGTTCAATTGAACTCAATATATACACCAAATCAGTTATTTTCTGTCTTATTAAATAAACGAATACTTACCTAGAACAGGTCAGAAATCGATAAGAAAAATGCTGCATTGTCATCCAATATTTTGTGATGTTATACTCATGGACTCTTTTTTCGAACTTTTTAACTAACAGTTCCGGTAAATATTGTAAGAGCCCTGGGAATACAGGATCCAATCTAGAAAGGTTCATTCGAGAGTAGTAATCTTCAAATAGAATAAGGAATATTGGAAGGTCTTCAGTCCTTCTTAAATTTATTTGTAAATAATTGCGTAAATCTTCTCTTATTGATTTAAACTGTGATACTTGCTGGCCACCTGAGAACTCATCTGAATAAACATCGATGATTGTGCGCTGCTGAATCTGCAAAAACAGCTTTGTATGAACAGTGAAGAAGGTATTATTTTTGTAGGTTGTAAGTTTACTACCTTGTGAAAAAAGACCCTTAAATTAGGTAAACCGTTGCAATCTTCGTCAATACAATTGTTTTTGGCGCTAACGATTGATTGTAGTTTGTCTGTAGCAGTAAAATACCCTCGGATAACTGTTACTTGTTCTGGAGTTTTCGAACTACCATCATCGTTCAAACAATTGTTACACACGTAAAAAAGACTTTCAGGACAAAAAATCGCAACGCTTTGGCGCGGTTTCACAACAATTGCTGGTTGTTTTTGCAAACTAACAAGTAAAAGAACGTTAAGCGTCGGGAAGTCATCGGACCCGATACTTATGTGCGATTTTGACTCATACTCACTTCGATTGCCGTTTATGTATAAAAATATGATGTATACGCTTTTATTAATTGACTTGTGCTTTCTAAGATTCAGGTATGGCAATTTTTGAGTAATGAAAAACAGTGCGTCACATTCAAAATGTGCAATACTTTGGGAAGATTTCCAGCTAAAAAACGCGCTTATTCCGTTTTCAGAAGGATTGAAAGGATTGCAAAATGAATCGTTTACTGTTGGAAAGTTATTTAAATAATTCCATTGTAACGGGCAAGCAAATATTTTCTTGGCGTTTTTGAACTTTGAGGCTAATTGAAAATTTTCCCAAAATTGCCAAATTATGTCGGCAGGACTGAAAACTACGAAATATTATATCTGTTCTTTCAATAATTGGTGTCAAATGCGGCCTAGAAGTATTACACGCTAAAAAGTTAAATGCGCAGAAGCTACATAAAATAACGATCAGTGTTGTACTAATCATGATGTTGACAATTAGTTAACTTAAGATATCAACCAGGAATAAATGTCTCGATCTGTTAGAAACTTGGCAGAAAAGTGTCTAAGGTGTGGAATTGTGCACGCTTAACTAAATAATGATGAACGTGTAACGCAGTTCTGGGTTTAACGATAAAAATCAATTACTTGTTAGAATCTGCTGCATGTGGGTCTTATTTATTATTAAGAATACACTTAATAAATACCTTCACACTTAAATGTCACCGATCTTCGTGAAGTGGGTAAAATTACAATATTTATACATGCAAATGTCTTATAGTACACATACTTTTACATAAACGTTTGCATAACTATGACATAAAACACTTTAAACTTCCGTTCATGATACTATATCAACTTCAAGTTCAATGTCTGTGTAAGCTTAAATGTTCATCATTGTAAGCAAGAAAACAAATGCCAATATGTCACTTTAATGACAAATGTTTTGTACACTTATGCATAATATCTTAAATTAAATAATACTGTGCAATCGTTCAGCTTCTTCAGGATGACAGGTTTGACATATTGCGGGGTTACAGCCACATTACATTTTGGTAGTTTTGGAACTTCGACTATTGCTGAACAAAAAATCGAAGGGCAACTAACTGACATAACGACCTGCACTGTAGCCACCTGAAACATGTTGCGTTAGGTTTTCAACATTATTTACATATTTCAAGAAATAAGAATGTGGAAGTGATTAGATGCTATCCTGGATATGGGTACTGACAACTTCTAATATTTGTTGTCTAGGGTAATTTAGAACATCCAAAAATAGCCGGTTACACGAAAACCTTAGGTAAGTTTTTTGAAAGGAAAAAACTAGGAACCCTTTGAATTCTGTAGCTCCATTTGACCTTACCAGCGATGCATTTTGAAAACTTAATTTCTGAAAATGTGTGTACTGAATTTTCACCCACATTAAACCATTTCCGCTTACATATCACTAACTGTAAATTTCACGCTAATTGGGCAAAAAGATGTTTGTTTTCAAGGTTGCTAAGTTGGTTCAAAATAAGTGTGTTCACCATCTCTACAAGTAAGAAAATACTGCAAATGAGTTGGGAGTGCAGACTGTTTTAACAGTATCCAATAATTTGGAAGAATATGCGGAGTTTGGGCTTGTGTCATAACTAGCCTACTATAGAGCTCAAATAAAACATTCCACTCTGTGTCTAATTCTTTAAGAATTTTTCATGGGTGATAGAAAACACATGTTCATCACATCCACTGTTCCCTTCCATATTCCCTAATCCTTTATTTGACATCTTCGGGTAAAACTGTGGAAAAGCAAAATACATTCACAGAATTTTATTTCCAAAACTACAGTACTGAGAAAAGTGGAATAAGTCAATTAACCAATATCTGGTACACTTGTCATTTTGAAGGACTTAGCGTGGCGGTAATCTTCATTGTCAATGTGTATTATTTAACTTCTGCCAAATGGACGTAGGAAAAGCGATTACAATCAATATTTCCAGTAAAAGTTATCATAATGTTAATCACCACAAATTCAATAAGCTAATCATTAAATCTTAGACAATAAAAGTATTAGGCTGCTTACTGTTTCTACTGAGGGCTTAAAAAGCCACCTGAATTTATACCTCTTCTTATCTGCGAAAGTAGTTAATAAACCAACAAAGAGTTTCTTATCATTTACTGTAACTTATCTATTTATTCGTATTCTGCGTTCTAATAGGAAAGTCTACAATCATCTGATAAATAGTTTCTATCATTCCTAACGTCCAGAATATACAGCAACTAGTTCTGTCATTAACCTTACGTAACCGTATATTAAGCTTAAATAAGTTGTATTTCCAACAATTGTTATATAAGTCTAGCTTATAAAGTATTTATTATTGCTATATAAGGGCAATAAAAAATTAACCTAAAGCTTTGCACTACATCACGACGTCCAGAATTGTTGTTTATATATCGATGTTATCATTCAACTTATGTGAATCATAAGCGAGGAAAAATATAGATCGTCAGGATATTGTAATACATGTTTCTACCTACCTTATCTTATTCTATTAAGTACCAAACTGTGAAGCTCGAGACAATGTCTTGAGATTAAAACGTCAAAGCCGATTGGACTATAAGATGAGCCTTGCAGCATATTGTTTTTTAAATTGAAACATTTGCTACCAGAATTTTTCATTAATTCGTTTTTATGTATTAAATAATTTTATAATTATTTGGCAACGTAGTGAGTGTTACTAACAAAGTTAAGAATACCTAATTTAAGAATACTTTGGTATGAGCTTACCCTTATTTTCTGTAAGATTGCATAGTGTAATTAAATTGGTACTTTAAGCAAAATAAATTGTAAATACCGTAAAACGAAGCCACAGGCAAAACAATTGATCCGACAAGACCGAATTGAAAGGTATTTTGCTACAAGCGGGTACTGAGACTGTATTTATCACTAGCAACTATGATTCGTATAATACTAAAATCTATATTGATGAGTGAGCTTCATTGGTTAGTAAATGTTCCAAAGAATTATTTTATGAAGTTAGTAACAATGTAACCAGCTGGTTAAAACACAAGTTTAGGATTACGAGAGGAGTTGTAACTTCAAAAAAGTTGCAAAATCCCACGGTGATCTTCAACGGAGCAAAAGATTTTATTACCTTCCGAAAATGTTTGCTCCATTTTTGTTGATGTATCCTCATCTTAAACTGTGCGAGCAATTCTTTTGAAATTTGGTTAGCGTTCCCACAATTTCTAAATAAGAAGTTCACTATAGTTAACCCGTCAACAGCAAGTAGTACAAAGAGTATGTAGATTGGTAGATTAACTCTGTTGTATAAACGTATAGCTGTGAATAAACCAATGACAATTAAAATGCACCAAGACGATATCATCGTAGGATAGACAACTGGCCCTAGACAGACGTTTAAAATTCCGGTGTGAATTTGCACACGCCTGAAATCCCTCACCGACGTCTTTTCAACGCATATCCTTAGTTTGCTGCAATAAATAATAAGAAATATACAAATCATATTCAATACGAATAGACACATTTTGAAATCGCAGTTACCAGAGCATCGCGTTAAGAAACGTTTTAAGTGATATTGTGAAGTATAGGTTTCCTGCACAGTTTGCCACAGCTCCAGGACAAATGTTCTGGTACATGACAAACGTTTCCAGAACACAAAACAGAATAAGCTGCAAAGTTACTGAGTTAAAATTTAGTAACAATGAGAATGAAGATGTGTGTTGAATTTTGCATGGCAGAAAATGGGAACCCAAGAAAATATTCAGACAAGGTTGGCTTAATACGAGTATTCCAGTTGCTATGGGAAATCCGTATATAGTGATGTAAGCTAGTACACATGTTATCGGCCACGCAAGATCTTCATTTAATCCTTTATAAATCGTGTTGACACCTATGAAGTATTAACATTGTGGCAAAATGATCTGCATGATAAAAATGAACCACAAAATTTTGAATTACCCTGCTTAATTTGCTGCCGCTCCCAATCGTAGCTCTCGTTAAACAGCAGTATTGTTTCGTCTCGCTTTCGAAAATATTCAATTTTAAACACAAAGGTTGCCAGAAGTAGTGTTGTCCATCCTGCATCCAGAAGAGCATCGCTGAATTCACTAACTTTGTTCGTCTTGCGTTTACGAAGAGCAAGCCCTACTCCGTAGATTACTATCCAAATTGTTACAAGCAGCAAACTAAGAATCTCTGAGATCCTTTGAACTTTCGTCGTACTCTTGACAACCCTTCCTGACAGCAAGTTCATTTGAAACGGAAGGCAGTGGTTTAAGGTACAAGCGTGTAGGTGCTTTACATCCATCAAGTAAGCATGGGTAACAAATGTGTGCTTTCCTTTCATTTTAAACACAAATGTAATACTTAAAATTAGAAAGATCTTTTAATTAGCTCACTTGCTAAGGCTAACAAATATATGAAAACAGAAACTGATTTTGATTGCAAATTGGATCGATCTTATTCTTTCGCACAAATGAAGTTTATGCCAAATGATATTTTAAACTTAGCATGGCGGATTTCGACGTTGTAGAATGAGAGAAAAGTTGCTGCCTAGCAGTTGCAGTTCTCTTAGTGTAAGGGAAAGTAAAGAAATCTTAAAGCTCGTTGATGAATCAAGAGGAGTTTGTCTAAGTGATTTTGTTCCCTGGACACCTAACTTTAAAAAGTGGACTAAAGCAGCAAGCTCGCAATTCAAAATGGTGTTTGTAAAAACCCTGCAAGCACCAAGGATACAACACATATTCTGCAGATTGAAACCAAACCACCCGCTGAACTGAGTTAGTGTAGTTTATTCTTTCTACTTCGTTTTAAAACTAACTCAATAATAGCCACAACCATTACTTATAAACTTATTTATTCAGCTTAATTTATTACGGTTAGTACTAGCAGAAGTGTAAACTACCGTTTTATTGATCGAAGATTAGAGTGTCTTGTTTTAACTGCTTGATGGTTATTTTACAAAGGAAAGTCATGAATAGTTATCAAAATGTTTTTCGTCCCAAATTCAATAAGCTAATCATTAAATCTTAGACACTAAAATTATTAGGCTGTTCACTGTTTCTACTGAGGGCTTAAAAGGTCACCTAAATTTATACCTCTTCTTATCTGCGAAAGTAGTTAACAAACTAACACAGAGTTTCTTATCATTTACTCTAACATCTATTTATTGGTATTCTGCGTTCTAGTTGGAAAGTCTACAATCATCTTATAAATAGTTTCTATCATTCCTAATGTCCAGAATATACAGCAACTACTTAAGTCATTACCCTTACGGAACCATATATTGAGCTTAAATAAGCTGTATACCCAACAATTGTTAAGTAAGTCTAGCTTGTAAATTAATAATTATTGCTATATAACCGCAATAAAAAATTGACCTAAAGCTTTGCACTACATCACTGCGTCCAGAATTGTTGTTTATACATCAATCTTATCATTCAACGTATGTGAATCATAAGCTAGGAAAAATATAGATTGTCAGGATATTGTAATATATATTTCTACCTACCTTATCTTATTCCATTAAGTACTAAACTGTGAAGCTCGAGACAATATCTTGAGATTAAAGCGTAAAAGCCGATTCAACTAGAAGATGAGCCTTGCAGGGCATTATTCTTTAAATTGAAACATTTGCTCCCAGAATTTTTCATTAAACCTTTATGTATTAAATAATTTTATAATTATTTAACAATTTAGTGAGTGTTACTAAGTTAAAAATGCCTAATTTAAGAATATTTTGGTATAAGCTTGTAACGCAGTGGTGGTAGGATAGCCTCGCAGAGCCTCCGTAGAAGATAGAATCTGTGTAGTAAACCAATGAACTAAGGGCAACGGGTATTAGAGTTTGGCATACGGACTGTCACATAAGACGGCAGTTAGCTCAGTTGGTAGAACCCAACCGGTAATTAGGGGGTCCCGAGATCGTACCTCGGACTGTTCGTTTCTTTTTGACATTGTCCGTATCGCATATCTCTTTCCGTTACAAGCTTACCCTTATTTCCTGTAAGATTACATAGTGTAATTAAATTGGTACTTTAAGCGAAATAAATTCTAAATACCGTAAAACGAAGCCCCAGCCGAAACATTTGATCCAGAAAGGCCGAATTGAAATGTATTTCAAAGCATTTTATGCGTTTTTGACATTCTGACGCAGGTGGTGTAGTCAGTTGCAAAAACATCGTATTCACATCAAACGATTTCTCTAAAACTTTGCTCACACATGTAACAAAAAATTCTAGATTTTATTGACTTTATGCTCACACATCTACTAATTAATAATTCGCCAGAAACCCGTCTGAGGACGAATGGAGCGTAGCCATCTTAACCAGCTCCCATCAAACTACCAATCACATCCCTCCCTTGCTTCTACAAGACCAAACACGACTCACTCTCTCCCTTTGCTATGCTACAGTGACTTCTAGCTCCTCCATCACTCTCTCTAAGTTATTTAGTTACTATACGGTGGTAGTGAGGTGGCTCAATTCTCCAACTTACCATTTGGAGCGTAGGGGATCGGATCCCGGGCAGAGGCTTTTACTTTTGCACTGAGTCAGACCACACCACCACTATCAATTTAACTTTAAACATTACGTTTGAAAACGATTTTGCAAGGATTAAAGCCACTTAATAACAACTAGCTAAAAAAGCCTGTCCGAGAACAGGACGAGACCTAGGATAAAATAAATCACTCACTCAAAGCCACTCAAACTCCCAATGGTATAAGTGTGTGAGCATCCGTTCCTAGGTCGTGCGCGTCTTCTCTTAGCTGTTTCACATGTCGCCAGATTAATTACATTCAACAGTATACTCGTCTCTAATAGTTTTGCTGCTTACAGATACTTGTGATATTGACCATCAGTCTACCCGTGGTACATCAAAGGACACGATTTTGGTTAGGGTAAAAGAAGCATGTGCATGAAAGTTGGCCAGCATCTGGTTCAAAGCAAATTTAAATTCTGATTGCAGCTTATAGAAAATGGGTATTTGTCCTGCCCACTGCTTCATATTTTATGATGTCACTGTTTTGGCCATCATCGATGGCTAAATTCAGTTTGTTGGTATGTGAAATAATGCAGATACAAGTTAGATGATGAACCTATGTTTTAGTTAGGCAAATGTTATTGTAATTGGACTGCATGATTTTCGACTAAAAGGAAACGCAGAGACACAGCAAATACAACTATTTAAATTAACTGAAATCGGCTGGACACGTCAGATAATTGACTAATTGTTTTACGAGCTATTGTCCCACATATGATATATGTTTTACGAGCGTGACGTTAAAATTTGATGGTAGAACTCATTTAATGCCCTACTAATATTGGGGCTTATATTTAAGCCGGAGCATGTTCAGAAAAAATGTGTAACTGGTGAGGGTGATTCTTTGTATAGTTAGATAGATTGGTAACTTGTACATTTCCCCAGATTGTTTCAGTTCATCGTGAATATGACAACCCTATAAAAGGACATGTAGTTGTTGTTATCATATCGATTTGGTCACTTCTGGCGGAGTTACCTTTAGCTCCTTAGATTAAGATTCCAGACTTACGACAGACGACAATTTCTCTCATATTGAGTCTCCTGTGCCTTTACATTCATTCTATCAAAAAAATCACATTTAAAGTCCGTCAAATTGAAAAGAATCATTCATATTTTTAGTCAAACTTGGATGATTAGATCGTGAACACTAAAAAGGTTTCACATCATAAGGTGGCACGCAACAGACTGGTCAAGCTACTCTACAAGCACACGGCACTTACAAGGTCCTTGTTCTACACAATTTCAGAATATCCCACGAAAGATCTGTAACGGAATTGACAACCACTTATTTTTGAATAAACGAGCGTGACACGAAAATTATATGGCAATAAAGAATACTCTTTTATATTTATTGTAACAAGATAACTAGTTTGCAGTAACCAAACAAGTAGTGGTGTATGTATGCAATAATTATTGCCAATGGGTTTGGATACTTACAACTTCAATGAAAACTTCTACAGGAGAGAAATCAGAACAACACACGGCGTGCTCAACAAACTGATATCAGTACAGACCACTGTATCACGGGAATCTGAGCTACTACAGAAGTAAAAAAAAATTTCCAAGCTTAGACTTTCAAGCAAGATAGCTTTGCACACGCTGCTCATCGCCCAGTTTTGCTAGTAGTGAAATTTCACACAGTTGTGGTTTACATATTGACGAATTGATTGATAGAACTTTTAGGTTTAAAATTTTGTGGATTAAAACTGAGTCAGGGTGAAAACAAGTTTTACATTGTGGAATCCGAGTGTCATGAGCCGAATGAATATGAGTGTTATTTTTGATTAGGTAATGTACCATTAATTCCTTAAATTTTGCGAGCGTTATTATTCAAATGCGAAACATTTATTCGGCAGGTTATTTTATATTTTCCTAATACAATGACAGTCTAATAAGGATTGCAAACTTTGCGTAAGCTTTTCTTGATATACATTCGTACAAGCGAATGTTTTCCGAAATTGTGTTAATCGATGATACATATTATATTCAAATTAAAGATTAAATGAGATTGAATTCGCATCCTGAAATGCAATTAAATCTTCGTTTCAACTGTAAAACAATGAGGTTATTTCTTTAAATTCATACAAAGTGTATAAAGTTATGAAGGTTTTATGCAATTAAAGCTTATCTATGTGATGTTTAACCTACTAAACGTAGTGACTACGAACATTTATAACCTATAAACATTACACGCTATAATTTCATTACTTTCTTAAAGCAGTAATAAACAATAAGCACTGTGGAGTTTTGGGCAGCTTTGGTTCAACCAACTGCAGCCAAACTGTTTAAAACAACCTGACTCGTTGTTTAATATTTTTACACCTTTGGTTCCTAATTCCAGATTCGGGTCGGAGTTTTTCGCAACATACAGTAAGCTATAAGTCTAACATAATATTGTGTTTCACTTTAAAGCTTTTAGCTAGGAACAAACACGCCTATTGTAAATTTTTAAACTATCTCTAAACTATTATTCATGTAATTTAGTTACTACAGTATCTATAATATTTATAAGCTTCTAAATGTCTCTTCTTATATTACTTCAGTCACTTTTTAGAAGACACATTTGCCTAGCTTATGAAACTTTTCATTTTCGATCTCTTTAGACAAGACCAGGATTATTTCAGTTTGTCTGAAGTACCCAATCCATCAACCTCAGACATCAGAGTTTTCAAAAATTCCTGTCCATCATTTGAGATACCATCTACATTTTGAAACATGCAGAATATCTTTAAGCATTGGCACATCCTAATATGGATATGTACAACCTGTGCACATTCCAATATGGGATATTGGGATTCTAATCTTTTAGATAATCCTAATTTTATTAAAAGTCTTGGTATTCCGAGAATAAAGACACGTTGGCCCTTGAAATCGGCATATCCTGGCCTCATTGTCGAAAATTTGAACAAAGACTCTTATAAGGTTTACAAGAAGGTCCGGCTAAATCGCGGATCCTTCAACGGATCTTTCGGTTTCGAAGGTGACAACCATCACCAAACAATACACACATATACACACACATAATTTATTCTCCCTTCTCTCTCCTCTCCTTACACTTATGCACACACAAGGACCTGTAATTTCGCCAACTTGTCGAAAATCTCTTTTGCAGCACACGGCTTATAAAAATTGCTCTTATTTCTTCAAATAAAGCCATTTTGAGTTTTATTTAAGTATAACTAAGTTGTAAAAGATTTTGAAGGCAATTTAAAATGATTTCGACAAATTTCTGAAATATTGCAAAAAGTTTTTGAAAAATTGCAATACTTTTGTTCGATTGTGTCGACAATTTTAATCTAAAATAGTGACGTTATTAGTGCTTGCAGCGATAATTCCTCAAAAAATGGCGACAATTTTGAAAAAAATTGTCGAAATAGTTTTTAAGCATCCTATTGATCAACATAGTCCTAAGATCGTTTACAAGTATAAAATGTCAAAATTTGTTTACAAATAACAATCCTCTGGAAAAATAACACCTAAGTTAATTCACACCAAACAAAAATGGCTTGGGATGTTTTTTTTATTAAAAATTGGCCAAAGGTTTTTTAATTTTATTTTTAAACTTTAATAGTTATAAAACCTACTGCAAGATGTGTTTCGCAATGAATTAAGCGAGGTTTATCATAACACATTTACTGAGTGAAATAAATAGTAATTTTGTCACTGACAGTGCATTTTGTAAAATTATTCCATTAATAACATTAGCAATAACTTCTTCAGAATCTATAACTTTTGGCGTTAACTTTATTAGAATTTTGCGAAATATGGAATATGAATGTGAAGTAACACAAGTAAGCTCAAATGGTCAGTGCCTCGTGACAATCATAGCTCAACAAGTCAAAATGCACAAATTCGCCACAGGTGTACGATAAATACGAGGCTTTCAAGAATTTTATTTTCTGTAGATTTTAGGGTTTGATATGTCTAAAAATTATTCTAATGTGTTTTTAAAATTATTCTCGTAGTTTTTGTTACATGCTCAAAAATGTATGATTACTAGAAATAGAGTAGAAATAAGTGGCAACCTAAGTCCACTCAAGTTAGTACGAACCATGTCGGTAGTGTTTTATTTGTGTTTTGAATGGTTAAAAATGTATATTTGTGTTTTAGATATTCAATTTATAATATCAAAATGCTGGGCCAACAAAGTTGGGCTGTCAAAGCTGGGTTGTCAACGACGATCAGCAAATAATACACACACACAATTTGTTTCTTTCACACATACACGTCTCTCTGACCACACACGTTACCAGGTACACACACACAGTTAAAACACACCTTAGTTTTTGAGAATTTTAAGGGCATCCGGCACATGACTCCAACTTGAAACTGTGCTTTAAAAATTTTTAATCGCATTCTTGATCAATTATGACTAATTTCAACTTGGAGTCATGTGCCGGATGCCTCTTTTTTCGAGCCCAAAGTAGAGGCTCATAAGCCTGGAACTTTTGTGAACCTTATAACGGTCTTTATCACATATTTTGGTGAATGTCTCATTCAGATAGTAAATCATCAAGGAATCGATTTTCAGGAGTTTCATTATCCTATTGTGCTATCAAGATTAGACTACGCACATGCTGAATCGTGTTTCCAATTTGCTAGCCACCTTCATAGTAATTACTACCCCTTTGACTACGGCAGGGTTCATGATATATCTGCGCTAAACTGCACGCATAATTATGAACACCCTAAGAACTATGAAAGTCGATGGCGAACTGCAAAATGGAAATGCTTTGCTAACTACGACCTGTTTGTCCCAGAAAAAGAAGACGCCCCTCATATTTTTGCATTCAAGGCAATAAACCGGGATGGTTTTCTTTACAATAAATATGACGTTGGACCTCATCGTGTTGTTATCTATAACACTGTTAGTTACTTTAAACTTACATTTCATGTCCGAGAATTATAAGATTCGTAATGCACTGGTTATAAATTTAAACATTTTAGGTTTTGTCTCACACAAAACACCAAGGTATTACGTGTTGGTTCACCACATGAACACAACCAAAGACGCAAGACTTTTTTGGGGATATTTAAGACGTCACATAAGGTTTGAAGTAAACTGGTTATTTCATATGGAGGCAGAAAACCTTAACGCCAGTTTTTCTCCAGTGGCTATAACCCAGACAGTTTTGATTCTAAGCATAAAGTTTGTGTATCTCTTCTGCAGTGGAGTTACAAGGGAGATATTAGTACCAATTGGAATGAAAAATTGGTCAAAAGAAGTCGATTTTTTGTTAGATTTTAGAAACACGATTCAACTCCTTGTAGATCAATCGCGATTGAAAAAGCTCAAAGAATTCCATACTCTATTCAGTTTCCGAGAGATTATGAATAGATCCAAAACCGGCGTGGTTGATCGAGGATTAGCGGATATTGTATTTCCAAATGCGACTTTCATATACGACTCACAATCCGCACAAACCATGTGCTCATCTTTTTCACCTGCATTTGACACTTCACTAGGCAACATCGAATATCTCAGTTCTGAAGAAATGTATTCAACTTGGCATTAGCCGGCACTGAAACTCAATAGAGTCCAAGATTCTGAAGATTTGACGCTGGAAGTTTCTGAGGAACGTTACACGTTTTTAAGCTGCGGTGAAGCTCTACAGGAGAAACAATCTTTTAGAATATTAATACAACCCTTCGACAGAATTTCGTGGCTGTTAATTACATTCAGTTTAATTATTTTCCCTGGAGTTTTTTTCTTTAATCGAAAACAACTTCAATTTTCAAGTAGCTTGTAAAGACATTGATGCTTTTTTCATTTACTTTGCAATGATACTGGAACAGGCCCACTCTCGCGCGACCAACAAGAAACGAGCGAATTCCCTTTATTGCTTCTGTGGACTTTCCATCTTAGCCATATTAGTCCTAACTAACACTTACAAAGGGGATAACGTTGGATATCTTTCAAAGTCCTTTGCAGTTATCCCATTCACTCATTTATCGCAGCTTAAATCATCGGAATATTCAGTTAACTCAATTACAGTTGAGCATGAATATCCAATCGGGATGTTCTTTGTCGACATCGCAGAGGCTGAGTTTGTATATTTCAGTCAACAATATAAAAGTCAGTTTAGTCCTAAACAATTCAACGAATGGAATTCTATCATCAAGACTCACCGGTTCGGAAAGGACATTCTGTACAAGAAAACGAACATCAGCTATTTCGACATAATAAGTGTTTGCAACAACGTCGCTTTTGTAGGATGGCAGGTGGTTTTAGAAAAAATGATCCAAAATATGCAAAAACAAAATAGTTCGAAACACACGTTTCTAGGGAAAGAAGTAATGTTTAAAAGGACGTCCGGATGGGTACTACAAAAATATGGAAACGAGAAAGTTATCGATGAATTCCGGACAATAATGGAGTCTGGAATATATCAGGAATTAACAAACATCACCTTCAAGAACATTAAACCTATGAGTAGACAACCTGAACCATTAGTTTTGGGTGGGAACATTATTACAGTGTTTGCACTGTTGGCAGGGGGGATTTTAATTACAACAGCGGCTTTTACAATGGAATTTTGCATCCGATTTTTCAAACGTTTATCACACAGAGTGTTTATAAATCTTAATGCACATGTAAAAGCGACAACAAATTTGTTATTTAAAAATGCGAACAGATATATTCAAGCTCGCTACTTCCTTTCCTATTCAGCAGCTTGGCATCGCTATCTAGCAAGGGCACGCCGCAGCCGTACTGGGGATCCTGCTCGCAGGACGCAACCTCGACGAAGTGTTCTTCGTAAAACAACCCCCCTTTTTCACTGCACCGAGCGTACGCTGTATCTTAAAGCCCGCCGTCTCTCAAACTCTGCGACTCACTATTTGTATTTGTAATACAAGTCAGTGAAAGTTTCTAACAATAAATCATGGTCTGGTATACTAGGACTAATATTAATGCTTCGCCAGAACTTTAGGACTGACTACATTGGATTCATACGTATTGTAAGTTTTAGAGTTCTTTAGCAAGATGGAAGAAGCCCCTTTCCCGCAATGCCACGGTTAGCCCAACGACCATAGTAAGGAAAAACCTTACCAACTAATACGGCGAGGAGGTTGATCTCTATTCCTATGTGCAACGTCCGTCCAGGTCCTTGGCCTGTGATGGATGTCGTCCTTGGGGGATGAAGTGTACGATGTATGAGAATAAGGAGACGACACAGACGGGGTCAAAGGCACACACTATTTATTATATTAAAGGAACGTGACTGATCGTCCTACATGAGAGTGAGGCAGCAACCACTCTGCTGGAGTCTCCAGGA
Organism: Isotomurus graminis; assembly: GCA_034696565.1. NCBI lineage: Eukaryota > Metazoa > Arthropoda > Collembola > Entomobryomorpha > Isotomidae > Isotomurus > Isotomurus graminis. The sequence goes on from JAQGAB010000189.1 coordinate 28,913, forward strand.
AGAACTGGGGAGGAAGGCGGTTGAGAGAATGGAATTTGAGTTGCGGAGAGAGTAGGAGGGGATCGGCAAGTGGAGAGTGAGGGGTTTGTGCTCGTTACACCCACCAACTCATTGAACTAGGTCTTGAAATAATAGGTTGAGGGAAGAAAAAAGCTTACAAATTAATAAATGAATTACAAAATTGGTTTATCTTAAGCTAATGCAGAGTTTGTAATATTATCTTCTTTGGTGTCGACGGTGATCCTCTTGAGTTTCTGATTACGACGCCAATTGAACTTTTGACGAGGTCCTTGTCGTTTCTTTGATGCAGCACTTTTTGGTTTCTTCGGCTGCTGGTGACCAATTTAATCTGAAGCTTGTCTCTTCAATCGTAAGCGATTGTCTCTGTTATAGAATATCGGAATCCATCCACCAAGGTGCGTTGGCTGCAACATGAATTATTCATTTTATTGACTGCTTCACAGTAACTTCTGGTGGAATGTCTTGTTTCGTCTCGAATTGCTGGACTACTAGAGGTTGTAATCTACTAGAACAGATGGTGCGTGGATTTCCAATGTGTCCAAATCGTCACCTTCTTCTGGAATTACATTGATTAGTTGTTGAGTCATTTTACCTAATTTAAAATGTGCAAAAACTGGTTTCGTAAATATCAAGGAAACCAATATATGTTTGTTTCGTCTAAGGAAGAAAATTGTAAAATGTAAATCAGGTTTTGGGGGAGCAGATGGCTTTTACTGGAAGGATAGGATCGCAATCTCTATACAAATAGCTCGCTCCAAACACTATAATTATATTCATTCTCTGAAATTCATAATAAACTGTTTATTTAGCCGAATCACATGCAATTCATTGATTTAATAAGCCATAAATACATAAAGCCTTTGTACAGTCCGCTAATGACTTATCACTCTCCATATTATCGTCAATGAGCTACATCTGTAAAGTTGCCATAACAATAAGACTTAGCAATAAGGATATCCACTTGAGTTGACTATCTTTGTTCTTGTCATTATATAACTTCTTGTCATCATCCTATTAAGTCCAGGATCAATCCGGTTCCATCTTCTTTCTCATTCTTTTTTAGATGTGGTCTTTTGTAGGAGTGGCAAGTGTTCACTGTGAAATAAGAATTAGAGATCCCTGACAGCAAGACAAGAAAACTCAACCAAGATTTAATTTAGTGTAATAACGTATGCACTTGTTTCAGAGAAGCCCTTAAGAAGACCCAGCGAGGGGGCCCTACTTCCCCAGTTCCTTCATTCACACTGATATGAGTATTAAGACAGTAACATATGTAATGGACGCGTGTTCTAATAATATAACATCGATCGTGCAAGCGTTGCAGGCAGCGTCGCCAGATACTTAAGTTTGGGATAAATGAAACATTTGGTATATGTAGTTCGTGGATAAATATATGAGACGTTACGTGTCTCTGCTACTGCTATACTTTCTATATGTTCTATTGACGTATAAATGACGTTTTATTGGTCACTGTGCTGTTTGACGTAAACTGGTTTCTCCTTTACACTTAAGCGAATTAATTCTTGGTTGCGGAAGATGAGTCAGAATGACCTGCCCTCAGAGTAAATTATTCAGCAATGCTTGGAGCAAGTCTTCTCCTTCAGCTAGCTAAAGCAAGACAAAGATATGGTTGGCATATTCCTGGCTGTCTGGTTTTAAACAATTTCATTCCCCACAGAATTTAATGCAGAGTTTCTACTCAAGCATCGCTCTACCATGACAAAAGCTTTTGTACAGACAACGCTTTTGGATGACATAAGGTTAAAGATAGCAACTATGGAACTCATATATAATTCTAGGAATAATTAGTGACTTCAATTAACAAAAAGTAATCAAGAATCGCCAAGCAGGGAAAGTGAAATAATGGAACAGTGTCATCTAAAACATGAAGCTGTCACAGGCGGGCGGACCCAGAATTGATATGGGTTAAACACGTATACAAAATATCCAGAAGCTAACTTCTAGCTTCGCATGCTCTATATCCCCCCAATCAAGTTATGTCTGTTGTTAATTATTTATATATATTCTTTATTATTATAATACATGACACTCCTGTTATCTACTTTACATATATTTACATCTGTGAGCACCGTTGGATTTTAGATATCTCACTTTAGCAATTACAAGCAAGTACAAAGTTGTCATCACATTATTGTGTGTTTACAAGAATTATATTAATCAAAATATAATTTATTCCTAGATTTTATATAATACACTTAACCAAAATCTGTTTAATTAAAAATTACCCGCAAACTGTAAGGGGCTTACAATTTGCGGGTAATTTTTAATTAAGCTGCTTTGTATGAAGTCTATCACAATGGTAATGAGGACTGTCCTGTTATAAAACTGTACAGAGGCAAAAAATAGGATTCAGCTTCATTTTGCCACGGAGGTATCCATTATATATATTTTTACATATTTAAACATAACAAGACGTCTTTAAACAATGCACAAGAAATTCAATAAGACACACTATCACGGAAATTAAAGACACACCCGCTAAGATTATAAAAATGCCAGCAATATTAGATTTCAGAGATTGAGCTGTTACTTCATCTGAGAATGCCTGTCGTATATTAGACGATAATTTTGCATGCCACCACAGATCTTTCCAGTGTTTATACAAACCTTGCTCGGTTGCCCTTGAAACAAGTTGATCAAAAAATTGGTTCTCTCCTTTATCGAAAAAAAACGTTAGTGAACTTGCTTCGTAGGAATCATCACTTCGAACATACATAAGATTTTTTGAATTGAACGTTTAGGAAAAACATACTTGGAATATATAAATATATTTTCGGATGTATCTACAAAAACCGTACCGTCACAGGCTGCCAGAATATTATTGGCAAGGGTAAAGTTATATGGTCCCTCAAAATAGTACCATTGCGTCACGTTATCAATTGTAGGCGACCATATTTTCACAGCTGCAATGCGCAACCTTTTGAAAATGTTCATTACGTAAACTGTTGCGTTTGTTAATCCGTTTATTTCCAACATATCCGTTTTCCCAGTTTCGTCACAGAAACTAGTCGTACCGCGGAACTCATTAGTGATTGTTGGTAGAATTGGACAGAACTCCTCCTCAAACATGTTTCTTCCTTGACGTTGCTCAAATTGTAAACCTTGATATGTAAAATTTCGTTGTTTTCCAACAATGTAAGGAGCAGTAAGCACGGAATATATTTTGAAATCTGTTTTGTTAAACAAGTCGTCCCACAGATTAACAGGGTTATTATTAAATGGAAGAATAATCATATTCGTGAGAATTCCTTTGTAGGAGTTACTGAATATGATGCAACATAACATACAGAGTAGAAACAGTCCGTGAGATGTAAACGACGATTGGTCAAAAGATGGAGAGGGGTGTGAAAGTTCCACCAGTGGAGACAGAACCATAAAACAAGCAGATAAGTTTGACAATCCATCACGGGCCAGGTACAATACCATTAGTACAATAGCTATTGTGGATAAAAACAATGCAGACCAAACATAAATGTCAAAAGGAATCACAAAGTAGTTAAATTGCAGGTGGCCTGAGTAGAAACTACAAAACAATAAAAAGATGCTAAAGATGACACGTATTGTTTAAATAAAATCATTCAAATTACGTGTGTCTTATTCTCACTTACCTGGAGCAAGTTAAAAACCGATATGAATATTGTTCCATTGTGACCCAATATTTTTTTGGTTTGAACGAATTGATAAGCTTTGTTCCGATCTTCTTTTCTATTAAATTTGGTAAAGACAACATACGAAATATGGGCTCTAATCTCGATAGATTCATACTAGCATAGTAGTCCTCAAACAGGATAAGGTAAATTGGTAGATATTCAGTATTTTTCAAGTTCTTGTGTATGTAATTCCTTAAATTTTCTCTTATAGCTTCGGAATCCAAATCTTGAAATTCTGGCCTCATGGGTAACAGGTCTGAATTTATCACAAAAACGGTTTTCCGCCTAATCTGCAATTAGTTAAATTTTTAAAATTAAATTTAAAGACTTGTTCACCATATTCAGGTATTAATAGTTACAGACAATTCAAAATTTGCAACCTGGTGAAGCAGAGCAATTGCATTGAACGGTCCATCATTCGTACAATTTTTGTCCCCGTGCAAAGTATTAAGCCCATTAAGCAATTGAAAACTCTCTACAGAAGAAATAAAGTCCCCGGAGTCAGTGAAAAGAAATGTGGCGACTAATATTGGTAAAGAAAATCTGGAACTTCCATCAGGATTCAAACATAAGTTGCACATATATAGAATTGTACTTGGACGAAAAATAGTAACATTATGTGCAGGTTTTAAAAACGATATTGCTTTATTCTGCAAGAAAACAAGTAGAGCAATGTTTATGGTTGGAAAGTCCATAGACCCAATATTAATGCGATCGGTGTACTTGAAATTATCTTTGGTCATTCCTATTGATAGGAATGTAAAGTAAACATATTTATTAATCGATTGAAATGTTCTTAAAAAAAGTCGTGGGGGTTCGTCTGTAAAAACAAAAAATGCGTCACAAAATAGTGAATCAATACTACGAGAAGATCGCCAGTTGAAAAATTTGCTAAGCCCATTTCTTGTTGGATTATAGGATTTACAAAACGATGCGTTTAGTTTCCGAAGATTGTAATCCGAGATCCATATATGTGGACATGCGTATATTTGCTTAGGGTCAGAAAACGTTGCGTCCAAATGAAATTTATCAAAAAGTACCACGTTATGTCTGCAGGCTTGAAAAGTGTGAAATAATATTTCTGTTTTTTCTACAATTGGTGTGAAAACAGCTGTCGAAATTGTCAAGGTAAGGACCTGAAAACTGCAGAAGATAGTGAAAGTACCCACAAATTTTGAATTTTTCATTCTGTGAACTAAAAAAATTGAAAACAAGAATAGTGGGCCTGGGATTAGGACCAAGAACGCTAGCAGCACAACAGAGAAATAAATTTATGTGACGTGTGTAAGTTTAGATGAAATGCTTTTATAGTCATTTTGGTATTGTATTGATGTGGACACAAATGTTAACCAGACATTATGTAACATGACAACTATTCATTTTACTCACAATTTACGTACGTAAGGTTTCTTTTTACACTCTTAAATTCTACCCTTTATAACACTTACATAAGTAGTGTTCAAACTGACAGCTCATCACTTATCAGAAACCCATGACACTAAGCGTTTCAAGCATAAATTTGAACCTGTCGTTTACAGCTACACTTCACACTCAAAAGAAAAATAAACATCTAGTGGAATTTGTTAAAGAGTGCGACGGCATAAAAAGGCACTCCTGTGTTTTTAGCATAGACAATTTGGTCGAATAAAATCACTGACTTTGTGTGTTGATCATTTTTCGTGAATCTGCGAATTTATGGTGAAATATAATTCAGTTAAACTACACAAACATTTGACACAGTTTTATTAAATCGATCCAGGCTGTGTTCCAAATTTTTTTGGGGCACAATTCCATCGAGTTTTAAAATTGTCGGAAATAAATATGTATATTTTAATAATACTTTAGCAGAGCCGTACAGGGTTTGACGCTTTTCCTGTAGTGTTTAGGCCTCAAGACACCATAATTTAAAGCAATATTGGCAACTGCATGGAAGATAGAAATCACTGCAGCAGAGTGCTAAAGTGGCGGTTCAAACTAAGATTATCCCGGTTTTGTATAACACAGGTTACTCAAAAATGCACATCATTGCCCAGGTACAAGTACTACTGAACGGAAGATTAAAAAGACAGTAAGATCTGTACCTTTATGTAAATGTAAATTGCAAAATTGACTAGGCTCAACGAGGCTTTGTAAAGAAAGTTTTTTATTGGCTGTCAACATGTTATTAGTGTGGGGGGATTTATAACTATGAAAACCTTGTGGAGTCCCGTTCACAACTCTTGGTGTAGAGAAGCACTTCCAGAAGGCTTCTACACCGCACCAGGAACAATATGCAACGCGTATGGGCAATATGTAATGTGTGAGGTCAAGTGTAGCTATGCAATATGATAAATAAGTGCTAGAACAAGGACACAGATGTTGTTTTACACACAATAGTGATTCCTTAGGAAAGGAATGAAAGTCTCGTCTTCGTATGAAGGGAGACTGGGATCGAAGGTCTTCAGTCTCAATCTGCCTCAAGTGCTGAACTTGGAAGGGGATTGATTTCCTGGAAACTTCTTCAGGAAGTAAAACTAAACTTAACCTAATAGGCTTCGAGTGCAACTCAGAATACCAAAGAGAACTAATCAAATACTAACTCCCGCAGCAGTGGCTGCTCTCCTATTTATGAAGAAGAATCTTGCTCAGGTAGGGAGAAGAATACTTCCCTATGCTTATGAGCGCAAGGTAAATGGACGGAAATCTGCTTATCCATAGATCGATTTGACTATTTCGATTCGCGGCGCCTTAAGTACAGGCGAGTTAAGGACAGGCGACTTAAGGACAGGCGAGTTAAGGACACAGACAGGTACGTACACGGGTACTTCAGGACACAACAATGTAAGTACATGGACACTCCTTAACTCGCCTGTCCTTAAGTCGCCTGTCCTTAACTCGCCTGTACTTAAGTCGCCGAATACCGACTATTTCTACTTAAGTCAGAAGTCGACAGAATTGAGACTTCACATTAGTGAAATGCAAACGTAAGTTTCAAGTAATTTTGTAATATTTATTTCTGTACGCAATAAAACTGATGTGTATGACAGTATTATATAAGTTCAACACGGAATTTCACATGAGTTAAGACCTTTAATAAGCTTTTCATTCGATATAACAGTTGACTGACGACATAAGTTTGAAGTACGTGAGACATTTTTAAGGATTGCGTTGTATTTTAATTTCGTAGACAACTATTGTTTGCACTTAAATGTATAAATGATACTTATAAAATAAAGAGCTTAATTTTTATCTATTTAACATATGCACAAATTCGCAGTTCAAACATCATCAAAGACGTTTATTTTAGTTAAAAGTGGTTTTATGTATTAGAGTATGCCATTCTCAATTCAAATGATACTTACAAAATTGATTATATGGATATTACGATAATTTAATAAATTTGTAATACATTTATGGAAAAAACCTTTATGAACTTAATGAAGTTTAAGTCTTAAATTGTTTAGTGCTAACTTCTAACAACAAATATTTGCAGTTTATTCATATATATTGTTACCAGCAGCCAAAGCTGGCCCCTCACTGGCCAGAGTCGGACTCATAGCAACTAAAGGGCTCTTGGATATAATATGGGTTTCTCAAAGACAGTTGCCTCCAAGGCGGCCTTATTAGGAGAAACCCATATATCTAAGGGTCCCTTGCTA
>JAQGAB010000190.1:0-36226 GCA_034696565.1 Isotomurus graminis
TTTGCGAATTCTTGACTTTCCAGGTATTTAATTCTTTCTAGGACTTGTCCTGTCTTTAGACAGGCTTTTTTAGCTATCTCATAATAATCTTACAAAAACGGTTTTGTGTTAAGGCAATAGTATTTTTTTTAATTTACGCATCCATATTCTAGCCTCTCTGTCATATAAGAAATTATATGCAAGCAATGATGGCAATTCATGCAAAGTCAAAGGAGCATCTGTCTACAACGCTGCTGACAGTTCAGGAGATAACGAAGCTGTTAGGGTGTTGCTGAAGTGTAAAACAAAGACCACATAGACAACTCATTCTTTGAGTTTTTCTTAATGATTGAAGACAGTTGGGCACAGAGACATCAGCAAGTCAGAGATGCTTTGTAACTTGACAGATTCGTCGACGCAGATTTTATGAATTAGATTGATGCTTTTGCTGAAGTGATGACGAAAAATGACAGACTGGAAAGATTAACGAGTTGCCTGAAAAACCCTTGACTTCTTTTTCTTGCCGATTGACAAAAAGAACACGTTAAAAATCCACAGCAGCCAATTTACCAGCTTCAAGGGTAGGAGAGATGTCTCATTCTCATTTTGCTTTCCTATTGAATCACACATTGCAATTGTGGTTCTCCAAGTCGGTCTAGAACCGTACTCAACTTCCACTCCAACAGAAATATCAATTGCAAAATTAATCCGTCATCCGTAGCTAATACTTCTGCTTCTGGAACTCACAGTTTGAAGTTTGACATTTATATCATCAATTTATGTCTTGACATTTATGATAACCAAACTGAAATTATTATTTTTAATTTGGCAATTACTGTTTGTATCGAATGACTTCTCGTAATGTACGACAGACTATCTATATACGTAAGGACCTTGCGATGTATATGGTATTGGTGTATTTTTTCAAGCTTCCTTATTTCAGAATTACGTAACTTAAAATATTCCGTGCATTCAAAACTAGGCTATTTATGAAATGTTCGAAAAGCTACGTAGTCCAATCAATTGAATTTGTTTTGGTACTTCGCGACTTGAAACCTGAAACGACATCATTCCTTATATTTGTGGCATCTCTTGTAAATTCGTTTCGCTGATAGGTTAAATGCAGTTACGCAACATGGCAAATTTTCTTTTAGTAACAGAAAGCAGTACATATCACAAGATGAAAGTGCGGAATACACGGTTAAACGGAGTACTTTCTCCATGTGGAGAAAATGTAGTAATGGTTTGTTTCATTAAGCAGGTCCACACACCAAGAATGATCCACTTTTCCTTGAATGTGAGAGTACGATAAAAGCTTCCAGGATTCGCAATGGTAATGTACTGCTGTACATACACAAGGAGTTCGTTTTATCCACAAAATTGTGAAAGAGAGAGAGAAGTTGAGTGCGTTGTGAAGTGGTGAGTTTTTGTCTCGGGAAATTGAATCATGTAATCTGATAACTCTTCGGGGAATTCATTGTCACCCTCTTATTCCTTTCTTATCTTCACTTCCATTTTCAGTCAATATTTATGGGAAGATTCTTCTGCCCACTCTTCTGCAATGCAGTATTTCCCTTGCCATCGCACCAGCAGCATGAAGTTCATGAGAACACCTTCTTTAGTGGAAGGATGTGTGTACATACTTTTATAGTACGAGAGTATACTTTTGTATAGATCTCTTGTGTGTTGTCGAAAAAATAATTTATACGTTGATCAAAGAAGCTTTTCTAGCTTTTTAAAACTTTTAGCTCCGGCTGACGCAGTCGTGGAGTCTAGACTGTAATGTCTTACCTTTGCGCACCTTTTCATGAAATTTGGTTGTAATGCATGATTAAATTTCTTTACCGATCAAACAAGAAAGAGCAGTGAAGTTTGTATCGACCGACCATCAGTTTAAAGACGCAAGGCTTCTGTGCTTATTGAAAAAGCATCACGCAAGGAAAGACAGAAAGAAAAATTTCTTCCAAGATTTGAGTTTTTTCTTGCTTAAAATATATATACATACATATCTTGATTGCGATCTAACGAGAGTTTGTTGATAGTACATAAAGTAGAATGTGAGAGGAGGTCCTTTCGATGCAGTTGAAATGTGGTGAAGAGACGTAGGAGAGACTTCTGAAGGAAAACGAGGATGCAGCCACTCTACCGAAAGTAATTCATCTTGAGTTGGCACCATCACCTTTTCCTTAAAAGTTTCCCATCCGGAGAGAAGATCTGGTGTGACCTTTGCTAAGGCTCTCATGCTTGCTCACTTTGTGTAGCATAAACAAACTTGATGTTAATTACCTTTGAATAGAAGCCTTTCAACGATCTTTGGACTGACAACTTCTCGTAGAGCATACGAGGAGATGCTTATTGGTCCTTCCAACCGACTTAAAGTTACGATTGTACGGCATCCCTGCGCTTACCTACCTGGAGAAACCAAATGTCATATTTATGTTGTGATTATTTGCCTAATGATAAGCAGTTATGCGTAGAGAGTGTAGACTGGGATCAATCATTCGGAAAAGAGGAGCTTGTCTTTCTGAGCTTCTTTCATAATTACTTACGCGTAACTGACTTTATGTTCAGGTTGTGTAATGTACTAATGATGTATTTCCTATTTCAAGTTTCACAAAAGCTTTTTTGAATATTATTTTTAATACACAACCAAGGTTTCGTTCGGCTTAATTTGTCAATTTGAGTGGCAGTGATTGCGTGTATAATATTATTTCTTGACGTTTTTTATTGTCAGCAGAAAACCCCCCAAGTAATTTTACATAATAGAAACTAAGCAAGCAAATTTTGAATTTTTCTTTTCTTTATTTTTGCTCTGAATAAAGAGAGATTAAATTCCCAACTTTTTGAATACCTGATTAATCTAAACATTCCTGGTAAATTATGCTAGAAGCTTTTTTCCAAGAGGTTTCTAATATGCCCTTATACTGACATTGGAGTATTTAGCACTAAAATGCTTCTGGATACAAAATAATGTGTATGACATATGAGCAACAGATGCCTCAGGATCTGTGTGACATATTATTGAAAAGTTTGGTTTGTTTTGATACCTTCTCGTTAACGAACGGCCCGTTGTTGTTCATCTGTAATAGTAAAAGGTGTATTTAATAAATACTTACAAGTGTCTATTTGGGCTTCTAACTCTTAAGTAAAACTATATTGTTTTCCGTCTACCTTTCATTCACTTCTCATACAGATGAACAACATAGAACTGCAAAAACAGAACACACTGTACTGATTCGTGAACACACATTTATTAGTAATGAATATGTAAATATTTACTCATTTATCATACTACCTAATTAATTTATGAATAATTTTAATTGCGTAGCATGCAGCACAAACATATCATGAGAATGCCCCGGATAATGTAATGTTCATTAACCGTAAGCCATTCAAAGTTTATAAAAATCCATAAAAACAAATACATAACTAGCTTGAAGAATTAAATCCAAAATTGCGCATTCTCTCAAAACCTTTTCAGTAAATCACAAGATTTTTTGAAGCTGTATGATCATAATCTCCTTTCTTTATATAATCTTCTGATGTTTATATCAAATCTAAAGAAAGATTTCGTAGAAAGATGTTTTTTATTTTAAAATGTAATCAAATTGTATGAACGCTGAAAAGAAGAATGAAAACTCATCCATCCAATTTAAACTGTATATGGTTTTAATACGAAAACATGGTAGAAAGAAATTGGATCGGGGGCGGGGTAGAGTGTAATTTGAGATTCACCTGAGTTTTTGGGCAACGAAGTGAAACTGGATGGAACCATCAAATTCACATCATCCAACCTTACTACTCTCTTGTCATGTAGCACGATGTACCTATTTCTAACCAAATTCAGGTTTTTATTCCCTTCTCAACCATTTATACTTCCCCTTATGTGCTCTGCGTTGTGTCGAATGAATGTACCGTAGTCAAATAATCTGAGACACATGAGAGAAAGAGAGTGGAAGAAATTTCCCCTGCAGAAACCTTTATGGTGCTCGATTATCTTCAAATTTTAAACATGACGACATATGCTTGGGATACACAAATGGAGAAAGCCAAGGAATCACGAATAAGGGTGAAACTGTTTTTATTATATTGAATAAAATAAAATTTTCCCTTGTTATGATGATAGAGTAAAATCATACTTGTCTTTATGTAATAAAAAGATTGTTTCTTTAAAAGCATTAATTACCGGTACGAGAAAATCAGAAGTTGTAATCCATTGCGGCTTTGAAGTTTTTTATAGTACAACACAAGATACCAGTTAATTGAGAGAAGAAGACTTTATTACTACAGATTTCGTAAGACTTGAGAAGCTTTGAAGAAGAAGGGACTTGTTTGACAGTGCGAAAGTATGCAGGGTTGATCAATAGTCGTGATAAAATCTTTTGTTTGAAAGTAGATGAATTCATGTGCCCACAGTGACAGTCATAGATGATCATGGAAAGTTGCTTTTGGTTGAGCTTCATTCACTTTATGCCTTCGTATAAAAGAGCTTGACGGATAATGACAATAACTCACAGACAATGCACGTTGTACATAGACGTGGATATGTTGGTTTGTAGTTGGTGTATCTGTGTAATATGTTGCATATACACAAAACATCGCCTAACAAGAGAACACAAGCAAGTCTGAACTTATATGTACCTTATAAACATTATTATCAATAATATCAACTTTAGTAACAACCTGAAAGCGTCAGTATAGAAGTTCTCAAAAGGGAAAAATATCTATCTGGCTGTTTCATAGTCGCTGGTCTCTGACTTGATAGGTTGGTTGACGATAGGCAGACCGTGTGCAATGTACAAGGGTCTGAGAGAGATGAGATGGAATGGGTGATTCAAGTTGGGGAAAACACGGTAGATGATAGTTTAGTTCAGGTTCAGCGAGAGACACACTGCAGAGAGGAATTCACAAGTTACTCCTTTCATTTCATCCCTGAATCAACTTTCTTCAACTTACTTCTTCCTATACCTTTCACTTCTACTGGGCAAACAAATTTGAGAAAATTTTACATTCAAGTTTTAGTAGTACAGCTATTACTAAGCTTAGTGTGCATAATATTTACGACACTGAACATTAGAAATTCAAAGCAAAAGTTGCAGAACAATTTGAACAAGATCCAGACTTCTTATAATGTAAAAGTTGTACATAAGTTATTCATTTGCAGATTAACTTTTGGAAGGATTGCCAAAAGTACTATTACTTTCACTTGTACTAAAACTGCTAATACAAGAGCAACTTTGGTACTGAAAGTGTAGTGCAAAAATAAACTGATACTCATCCATTCTGTGTGTGTGGTGCAGGTTGAGCTGTTTCTTACAATAACTTAAAGTTACTTGAAGAACCAAAACTTATCTTGGTCTACTTGTCTTTGGTAAATAAAGAGGAAATAGTAAGTAAGATCTTGAGAAGCGTAACTTACAACAACTTCCTATCATCGCTCATCTTTCATCTCATCTCCTCGCCTTTCAACAACTGTTTCCCTAGAAGACGGATCCAGTGTCACCGAAAGGTTATTGAGACAAGAAGCTGGAATCCAGAAATAAAAGATGCTGTACCATGTCTCCTATTCTCAACCGTTATACCAGGTTAGATGACTCTTTAAGTTATTTTAATCAATGAATTGTATTCAAGTCTTTGATAATTACAAGCAACTGGATTTTATAATTGCATAGGAAGTCACGGAGAAAATAGAACAATGTAGACATGTTGACATTCACGATACGAGTAGAGTTCATTATTGACATTTTTCATTGAAACTTTCTCAAATTGCAAACTTTAAGAACAATTACACGAACATTATACATAAAATTATAGAAATGGCATAAAAATTACATTCGCGTATTGTGATTAAGAAAACATTGCTAGTTACGTAATATCATAAGCTTTACCACTGTGCGCATAACAGGTTGGTGTATCTATATCATGTAACGTATACTCACAAGATCATTATCTATTTCGGTCAAAGGATCAAATGTCGACATAATTATTCGGTTTAGCCTTCACTACGCAGTGAAAGTATTTCTGTACCGGATTTCATTCATGTCTGGAAAAAATTAACTTGTCTATATGACTCAATAGCTAATTAAGAACCTTCCAGTATTATTCCATAGTATACGTAAAAGGGTTTACTTGAATCACTGCAATTATTACTTTTGTCCGTGAATCGGTTTACGCACATAAAATTAAACGGGAAACCTGAAGACTACCACTATTGCACTTGTACACTTGCAGTAAATGGGCCGTAGAAAGTGTAAGCGTAGATAATGTATGACTGAATGAATACGCACCGTTCGTCGAATAGTACGCGCTGAAGAAGCGACTGACACCATCGGTTTATTTCTATTTTGAAATTCAATATGATCCGATGCAATGTCATGTGTATCCGATTCCATCTGGAGGTTGAGACACACAGAAGTGTACGAAAGAGTATATTTTGGATATCTCGAAAGAGTCATTCAGTCAGTCATACTATTGTCTGCAAATGTATTACAAGTTATCCGAGTATTGTTTGGCCGTGGTGAGTGTAAGATGACCCATACGACCTAATCATCCTATTATATACGCATATTCCATGAACAAGACACGAGAAGCACTACTTTTCTACAATTACCAAATCATTCTCCTTCTATTACACCGAAACGTGTAGAATAACACTTAAAACACATTTTCACCCTTCATTGCATTGCGATTCTCGTTTTTACATACAAACCTGCCACCCATTCATCTTTGACCTGCTAATTATCAAGTCTCAAATTTTCCTGTGGATTCAATTTCTTCGGCCCCCACAAGAAGTAATAATGCGTTTCAGAAGCGTAGAGCTACATTGTGTACGTGTGTAAAGGATATTGACTACTGATTATCAATCATACCAAAAGAGCTATAGATTATTGATTACGTTAAAGTTTAATTTGTAGTACAAATTTTGTACCCGTTATTTTTTAGTGACCCCATTGGAAAAATGGTAATATTTGACCCGTCTGGAACTACAAGTTGATTGTTCATTTTCCAACCTTTTACTAGTGACTAGCGCAAAGCATGCCAAAATATTAAACCCTTAATGAATTAGCACCATTATTCTTTCCAAGAGAATACTCACAATATCAATAATTCATTATGCTTTGAAATATTTGACAAAAGCTGACGCAAATCTGAATCTTTCGGAAATAAAATCAATACTTTTTGCACCATGAAGAGAAAACAGAAGCCATTTGTCGGGGCAATGTGAACTGAATGTACTGAATCCAAAAAAGTTGCTTGGTTGAATGTGTCCGTAGTCCGTGGCCGCCCATAAAAATGCTTTAAATTTTATTACTAAATTAGTGACTACCAGCAGTAAATATCGCTTGATCTTGCAAAATATCTACATTATTACAACGTGCTGAAATGATTTCTTTGATCTTTTAAATGTTTCCTTAATGAGACAGTTTTATGAGGGATTATGCCTGTGTGGGATAATCCAATAAGTTTCGTCTGGTATATGGCTTGTATAAAGACTAACACCAATTTGAGTTGGATAAACATTGAACGAAAGGAAAATAGAAGGAAAAAGCGTATAAAGATGCGGGAGGGTGATTGACTGCTATGAAGGAGTACTTAGGACTTGTTTTATAGTCGAGTGAACAAAACTCATAAAACCATTATGATGAGATGCTCTTAAGGGATGGTTTTATTTTGAAACGAATAATAGGGAAGCATAACATTATCCAATTTTTTCTCACTTTTGTTGGGAGGAAGTCTTTTGTTTATTTGTTCATCTTGATAGAGATAAGTGTTCCGCTGACTTGAGTAAACTGCCATCAGCCTTCAATTTTGGGACCATCCTGTCCCGTATTTTAGTTTCTATTGGACGGATCCAAGCCCGTTGTAGATACTGGAATTGTGAATCCCTGAGACGCATTCAATGTTTAAATGAGCAACTGTAACTAGTCTCATTTTACACCTTCATTAATTCGCAGTGCTCCAAAATATTTTACTAATGTTTGTTAAATTATAATGCTGCAGATTTTAAAAAAAGTAGTGCATAAAATATCTGAAAGCTTGAGACAAAAAGGACATATTGATAGTATAGAAGGCTATTTCACTTTTAGCCTCAAATATCATCCTAGTGAAAGCGTGCGAATGAGATGCCCATCAAAACTCTATCTATTCATAGGACGACAATGAAAATCCATTCAATCTTTCAACTGATCTGATCGTCAGAAAAGGTCTCCTGAAGCTTACAGTTTCCAATCTTTTCACTCACCTGCCGACATATATTTGTACGACAAATGAACCTAGTTTTTGAGCATTAATTTGCGACAAGTTGATGCAGAGGGCGAACTCATTTACAAAAAATATCATATACGTACAGTACATTTCACAAATGATGAGTTTTGTTAAGAGTAGGTTCTTTTTTCATCCACAAGGAAGTCTTACAGATGATACAGAACACAGTGTTAGAAATTCTACAAGAAGGTTAATTAAATAACATCCATGAGAATATTACCGTTTTCGTAACCGACTTCTCGGAAAAAAATGTCCTCTGTGTACGATGTTATAATTTAATTTATACAGAAACACGCATAAAAAGTCAATGTAAATTCGATGCTCGAGGTTGCATGACCTGAAAACCACATTTCTGACAAGCAGGAAAGGGTCCTGCAGTCTTTTAAGGCTGCTTTTTGGTGTCACAGGATGGAGAAAGAAACCTAAAAGAGATACCTTGAAAGTTCACACGAGGGACATAACTTTTTCTTTTGTTTCACCTTATTTTATTTTTAAAGCATGGCTTTGAATAGTCAGACTGTGACAGTTGTTTTTATGAAGGAATTGTTTCTAGTCGGAAATCGCATCTTGAAAGGATACATGCAGGCTAGTTTCCTGTACAATAAAAAATGTCATTTTGATGAGTTGAACCTCCTGTCATGGGTCTTTAAACCAGATTTAAACCAGTGAATAAGAAATTTAAACTAACAAAAATGTTCCGGATTTAACTTAAAAGGGCAGCATTTGAATTAGAGCAAAAAGTAATATATATACATCATAAATGTCGTCTTATTCGCTTTTAAATGGTATTTTATGATAATTTTAGTGCACTTTATACAAGAAATCGCATATACTTCATGTTGCAAACAACGTTAGATGGGTTCAAAAGAGGTCTATAGTCACAGGTCAGTGAGCGTGGATGATTTACAGACAATGCCTGAGAGAAATAAGAAACAATTTCACCCCGTTACTTTCACAAGGAAAACTGAAGCGCATTTACAAGACATATTCGATTTCAACGCACGCTCGAGGTGGTCGACGGTCGATATCAATAATATGGTGATAAGAATTCGCTCTGTACTCTGTTCTGCTTGTACTTGCTGTAGCGTTGTAGGAGAGGAATGAAGTGTGTACTATTCTACTACAGTAGGAGTTACAGAGAATACGGATTTTAATATACGTGGAAATGTACACGAGTCAGAATCCAACTCTTTTGAAATTTGATTCTTTGGAAACATTCATTCTCTTGAAAAGTCAATGCACACGAGGTGACTGCATATGTCTTAGCATGCTCCACGTAGGTGTAGAGTGTTATACATGATTTCAGGCTTCATCCAATATGATTCTCATAATGCTGTGAAGTTAGTGCACATTCTTTACCTAGTCTGAAGTAGAAGGGTTGCGAGAAGGATAAAGAAGTGTGCTATTTTTTATTTGAAGAAAAATGTTGAGATTTGAGATCAAGGAGAAGTTTCTAATCTTTTCTAAGTCAACTTACGGAATGCGAGCTAAAGGCAGGGTGAAAGAATAAAGTCCTTCCAACGTGCAACGAACGGGAAAGATTTGGTTGTACTAAAAAATCCGAGTCGAAAAATGTCTGAGCCCGTTACACAAGGTATATAGTGTAGAGACGTCTAATGGATAGGCATGAAAGAGTGTGGACTGTTGCGGTTGAAAACTGTTCCCGATGCTTTGTTGAACATTATAATTTCATGCAGATTTCTTCCTCCGTGTGAGCACAGAGAATTGATGGAACTGACTGAGGTGAGGAGTAGAAACTATTTACGCAAGACTTAGACAATAGTGACAAGTGAAATACTGCAACGAACCACATTTAAGTCGCACTTATTCATTTCTCTCACGAGTTTTTCATAGATTAGTTCGTGGGGAAGATGGTTGTGAAATTCTATTGTGTTTTAAGAGGAGTCATTGTTTGACTTGTGTGAGTTCAATTGGTCTCATCCATTTCCTTGAGGTGATCATCACTCTTGTTCCTCAGATTCACACTCATTGGTTCCACATTGCACTTTCTTTTTAACATGACATCCTCACCAACAACAGAGTCGTGAACATATGTAAAAACACAAGTATGAATAATACTCTGTTTACTACTTGATATATCTTTTCTTTCCCGGAGATAAGGATATGTGAAGGATGATGATGATGAGTCCCTATTATGTTCTGTTTTTCTATGGGCAAATGCCAGCTGCCTTTTCTCCCTTTAGGAATATTGCACGGAAGAGTGTTCATCAAGTTCAGGATTTTAACAAGGGATGTTCATTCAATGTTCATCTTTGTGGATCCCAAACGAGGACGATACATTCATTAAAATGTGAATATGTTGAGATGGAACTATTAACTTGTAAAGATCGAAACACAAGTCCGAAATCTTAGTTAAAGAGTTTGATTAATTTTTTTTGCAATTATGATATATGCCTTCCCTATCAGAAAAGTTGGCCCAGTATGGATAATGGATAGATAGTAAAGGTACGGATTCATCCGAAAACTTTCCCTTTATTTGTTTTGTTGGCTAAGAGTACATAGATTTAGAAAACCACCTGGATTCAGTTTAAATTCGAAATGTATCAAATTACTTTTGCATGAAAGGGAGTTCCGAGCCCAATGATTTTCAAAACATTTTAACGTGCTGCTTCTACTTCCATTCAAGGCTCGTTTTAGAGTACGAACCCAAACCGTCCCTCGGTTGTATTTTCTGCTCAGGCCAGTTTATTCATTCATCTGAGGTGCATGCAAACAACTCATGAGATATGCACTAAGGAGGATGTTCGTTTCACAGAAGTTGCTCAACAGCACAGCAGAAAACCTCGATATGATTAAAATCAAAGTGTCAGTGGAAATAGTCTGTTTTTTATCTGACCACGTCATCCATAAATATATCGCTCAGATTTATCGGTTCAATGAAAACTATCTGATTACAGGGTTGATGAAGGCACTCTGTGTCAGAAAAGCATTTTGGAATTTTTGTGGAAACCTAAAGTGAATAATGATCAACTGCTTTGTGATATTATGTGATGGTATAAAAACTCTACACACCCTGTACAAGAGTTCTCTGTCACGTTTTTGCATTACTTCTTGCTGGAACTACTAGAATAAGGTCCGAAATCAATTATTCATGTAGTAGTAAACCCTTTACTATTTCGGTTTCTTAATGGTTTTCTGAGGATCTTCCAACAATACAACAATGTAAAAGAAATACCACAGGCACAGCAAAAACAATTTGATATAGCGCAAAAAAGATCATGCTCATTCAAAATCGTACAACCCTTTTGCTTATCTACGAAAAAATGAACCAATTTTGTTTCTCAGTTCTCAACAAATGCCTTGCTCTAACCCTTTGGGATGAACAAGTATTAAGAAAAAGATGACTCAATTGGATGATTCCACATCCTGGGAAATCTGTTGATCACAGCGAATCTATTCAATTAAACGATGGGAATAATCGATCCTGGGAACATCTTTTAATTTGATGGTAAAGGGTTAGAACCTTAGAACCCAAATCCGACAGCATTAATGTTTGACCCGGTTTTACACCGTTTAAACTTGTAGTCTGAAAAAATTGTGCTGGAAGTGGTCGATGAGTAAAAGGGATATCCCGATTCAGCTGGAAATCAAGGTTTGATTGGAATTATAGTTAGCTTATATCGAAAAACCAGTGAGAGAGCAGTCAATGAATGTTCACTCCTTTGTCGCAGCGTAGATTGTACAAAAAATATCGGGTGCTTCAGAAGGTGTTTAGAGTGGGGAGTCATTAATTATTATTTACCTTGCATCTTGGTGGTCGTAAATCTTGAAGTGGTGAATCCTGAAACAAGATTTAAGGGAATGACACGTATAGTTTTAAGTGACTGGCAAAGGTCCTGAAGTGGCAGAGTACTAGACTCGTGCATTCAAAATGAAATCAGCCTTTTGGTGACACATCTCTCCACTTCAGCACCAAACCTCATATTAATTATTGTCCACTCGGGACGAGGATATCACCCCTTCAATCTCACATTTTCCTATTTACAACACCCCACGTACAACCAACAAATGGGTTGGATTTTAAGATAGCCTTGATGGTGCTATTTGTATCCAGGCGTATTATGCGTTTTATCACCAAAATCATCTTTATCATGTCCCTGTGGAGTGAGCACAGATGGATATGCCTACTTACTTACCCAATTTTGTCAGCGTAATATATTATCACCCTAAACCTGGCTTGAATCTTTAACCATCTTGTACTATTCAACTATGAACACACGTTACGTGGAACTGGCTAATTAATAAATGAATAAATCACTTGTACTATAGTAAGAAGAACCGTTCTCTCCACCAATCGGGCAAATTCTAGATTATTGTTCACTGTTTTTATGAGTTTTACTTTCTGACTGCTAATAGCAAAGGATATTTGAGCTTTCATCAATTCGATAATTAATACACATGGGATTTGAGTCAAATAACCTTCTGATTCTGATACTAATAATGGAATTGTCGAGTTACCCCAACATATTGTGTGCACTCTTCAACAGGACCTGCTAGTCGGTAATCTAAAGAGTTTTTGACTTCAGATTAATCTCACAAGAAAGATCTAGTCAATAAGAAAGGTTAAAAGTATTGAAGCAACGACCATAAGTTATTTTAATTTGAAGGAGTTGAAAAGAGTTCAACTATAAAAATCATAAAACAGTTCAAGAGCATGAAGACTTTAAGACCGATACCAAAGGACAAGGCCCAGGTGAAAAATGGCTCAATGTTGGCTGAGTACCATTTACAAAATAAAGAGAGCTATTTCAAGCCATGGAAAAAGTATGAATGAAAATGTGGTAAAGTATTTTATATAAAGACTTGAGATAGCTCCGATTATTTAAGGAGAATGTAGTCACAATATTATAAATCTAGGGAGACCTCATGGGGTCAGAAAAGTCCCTTTAGTCCGGCAGAATAGGAGAAGATGAATAAAAAGAGGTTGAAAAATCAGGTTGTCACTGACATTGTCACCTCAGTCATCTGATAGTAAAATATTTATAGCTCCAGTCACGTGAGTCTCGCACAATTTGTTCACCTTTCCTACACGAGGAATAATCAAGATGAAGAATCACAGATTAGGCAGATAGACTCACTGAGCATGAGGAAGACACTTGTGTGCTAAGAAGGTTGAAGATTGTTAGTTGTTAGTGAGGATGAAAAAATAAGGATTAAGAAGACCTACTGATGACTGTACATCCCAATAAAAAGAAAGCTTGTGGGCATCAAGTCTGACTTCAACATTCTTTTGTCTGATTTCTTATTTCCATCTTCCACATTATTCTTCTCGCAGTAGTAAATTACTAATCATGTAATCACACTATCATTTCTCTACAGGATATGTTTGTTGAATTAATCTGAGGACCTTGTTTGCTTGCCCGTCTTGTTGTACTTGTGGTGGTGACCAACCTTATATTTTACCTTGGGTTCTTCATGTGTCTCATCATATCCTTGCTTGCATCTCGAGCCAAAGTATCGTCTCGTAAGGCTTAGTGGAGTTCTGAATTCATTCAACCCTTCTTCACATTTACAGAAAATGTGGTCACAAATGGAATGGAAATTAGTCTCTTTCACATCACTATGCACATGTCCTTTCATGCCCTTATTCGTAAGGTTGAATTGAATTAGCGGACAAGATGGAATACACGCCTAGGAGATTTCTTATTACGAGAGAAGGGGAAAGATTCAATCCGCCGGACACATGGACCAGCATTTTTAAGAGATGACTAAACTTTACTAAAACTTTGTTTAGGATGAAGTCAGAATTGTTGGAACGATAAGTATGACTTTTAAAGATTGCCCTGAAGAAGACACACATCACTAGTCCAATCTTATTAATGACACCCTGTTTCCTCATAAATTGTGTGTGCTGCCTAGGTTAGTGTCCCAAGAAAAATTCAACCTGATTGTCAGCTTTGTTCGTTTCTTATTTGACTCCTTTCATTACTTAAGGGATAATTTCTTAATCATACTCCCTATCACATAGTAGCCTTCAAAGCTTCGTCAATAAATTGACGCTAAATTACGTCTAACTCATTCAGGTTGAGGTATTCAGCGTAATGAATAATTGCGTGACGAAAAAACCGATTGCCAGTGGAACGAAGAGTTTTTCACTTCAGAAGAAGCAGAAAGAAGGAAGAAGAAACGGATGAGTGTGTCATAATGTGTAATGTGGGGGGAAGGAAGGTTGGATTCATTTGTGGGTAATTACCGTGGAACAAGTGACAGCAGTCATTGCACATGAAACAGAGTGGAAAAGTTGAACATGAAGACACCATCTCAGAGAAAGAAATCTTTGTGAGATTGTCACTAAAATCATTTGACTTTCACAATTAGTTTTCAGACATCAGTGAATTTCTTTCCTGCAAATTGTTGCATTATAAACATCTTTGAAATTCCCTAATTTAAAATTCTGAAAATGATCGTCGAGCAAACTGAGCGAAATAACCCATAACAAACTAATGTGTACTGGGAAATGCCACAAACAAGGAAAATTGAACAATCAGTAGATTCAAAACTGTAAAAGGGTTTATTGTGGTTGGGTTGGTTCGACTGGATCGGGAGCTTTTTCTACTTTCCCATAATTACATTTGTTCAGCCCTAATGGACTCTCGCCTTCCACAAACACACTCAAATCCACTTTGAGTCAAGTCAGCTTCACTTTTCCATCATGTTATAAAAGACCATAATCTAACTGGGAGATTCAGGGCAGAATAGGCAAACAAATGACAAACCATCGTGACTTTCTACTTCTACCGAGAGATCCTGAATCCATTTCGAGTCGACCACTACTGCCTCTTTACTACCACTTTGTTTACTTTACCCCATCATTGTTTCCTCCACAGCTCTCTCTCTAACTCAATCATTTATCTCGTTCTTGACTGAAAGCGTCTGTTACGACGAGGACTTCCTCTGACAATACTCTCTCAATGTGAAGCAGTGTGTAGTCCTTTATTTTTCCACTCAATTCAATCATCATCATCAATTCCATTAGGTTTCTAAATGATGCTTTCACCACCACAAAACTCCATACTCCCGTCACTATCAATTCTGAGCGAACGAGGTGAAGCAAATTGTTCCGAGTAGAGAAAAAGTTTCTATCCTATGGGCATTATAAGGTTCTCGTCTGATCTAATCAATAAGCTTTTCCTTATGGGGTGTGCAGTAGAAAGAGTTAAATGATAGCGTAGGATAAGAATGATATTTCAGGGCTGTCTACTTCGTAATTCTTATTGAAACTATCGCAATCAGAAACAAGTATTTCCAAAAATATGGAGGGGTAATAAGACACAATATTTGATCCTCTTAGTTTAGTCTGTTTGAGTTAAACTGAACACAATGTTTGACATGATGGTGAGCCGCTGTACGTCAATATGCTGTGCTTTTCACGTCAATAAGAAAGAACGGGAGTTATTAAGGGTTTAACTAATGATTTTGGGTCACATAATGATCGTCACTCCTTTACTTAAATTGTTAAATTGCTCTGAATGAAGACAACCATGTGTTAACACTCCGTTCATAGGCTTCATTAAAATACGAGCATGAGGGGCGGTGGGCTAACAAGCGAATCGGTTCTTTTAATCTCCGAGAAAGTTTAATGATTCTCAAGACTCATAATAATGTTGAAAGTTCAAAGTTTGGTTGCAAGCTGAGGGAATCATAATAACAGCAGAAGTGCCGACTGAGAAGTACCAACCATCGAACATGGGATGAAGTTCAAAGCTAATGATGTGCAACATAACTGTCCTTTCCATAAGCAAATTTATATTATTCCACATCTCAACTTAACGCCCACTAGTGACAGTGTAATTCTCAGACTCAAAAACTGATAACCTACTAATATAAATTATATTATTTAGGTAGTTCGTATGTGTTCGCTCGATGATTACGTTACAGATTAAGATACCCATAAAACTCATTACAAGGTTATACAATTACTTAATGGATCTTGCATTAATAATCCTAAAAAGCAGATGAAGAAAGACCAATACAGTCTACTCGATCGGATTAGATTAGTCATTTCGTGTAACCACAATCAATGAGATTCACAGTGAATCATAAACCACGAGGCATCCATCACCAGTCTCTAGTGAATGTAAATGTGATGCTTGAGGAATGAGGAATTACATTTGACAGCATGTTCGACACTCATGATCATAAAGTCATAACAGAATCCACCTGTCAACCTTTACGAAGGCAAGAGAGACTGACGTCAAGAAATTCATCAATGCGAAGTCACACAGCACCAAATCTAAATCTGACTAAGGCAGCGCTTATGCCAGGGAGAAGATGAAGAATGTCTTTTAAATAAGATATTTCTAAACGTCTCTCGCTCGTTCGTTCAATACGGTTGGCTGCCACTTCAACCTTCAACTCCCCATCAATTTCAATCTCATTGCACTCCCAACTCTTCTCCCTCTCGCCACAGCTTCTCCGGAGACTTTATGCATTTTCTTACTTGAAATAACCGAACTTCCTTATTTCAACTACTAAGTCTTTGCATTGTACTTATTAAAGAAAGGCAAACTTCATGTAACGAGCTTTGTTTGGTCTCCCTTTTTACTGTTCAGTCAGACTAAGCTGCTGCGCTTTTTGTTGTGAAAGGGTCTTTGTTCTTGGAGTTTTTAGTAAGTTTCTCCGGGTAAAAAGTACCACATGTGAGTTGGGGAGGTTAAAACTGCAGATTATTCTTAAGTTTTATCTTATTCTGTAAAGCATGTGCATCTAACTCTAACTCCTGTAAAGTAAAATATTTAAAAAAAAGTAAATACAGACAAATTACAAGATCATTCAGACACAAGTAATATTTCGTTGTTTACAAAAGATTCACACTTTGCAAACGTCTAATTGTTTAAGCATATATATAAATATAAGGATGAATGAGTTCACTGAGATCATGATCTTACTCTGAGCTTACAATATATTTATCAACAATCAATTAGCCAAACTAAAAATGACTCAACGGGACACACAAGAATTGTTTTAATAGCTTTGGAGACCAATATTTAAGTGACGAGGGTTTGAATCAGTTCAGCCTTGGGGTGGCCTGCTTGCGACTGCCTCTTATTTCACAAGACTTGACTGCTGAAATATTAAGATGTTTTCATTTTCAAGTGTCTCGACTCTTCGTCTTGTACACTTATATACCGTGGTACTATAATTGTTGTAAAAATAAAGCGAACTCTTGATGGCTGTCGGGATTGAAACCCATAATGTCTTCAAGTTTGTCACGTTATTCTAAAAAGTACATTCAAATGTTGTCGCAAGTCTTATCACTTCCGATTACAAACGTTCCGCATTCAGAGAAAAATAATTAAAGCACACAACCACTTTACTTGGGTCATCATTGAATGATTTATGAAATTGTTATGATTTCTCAGTCTCCTCAAAGTCCGAGAGTTCACGGCTTAAGTAAAAAGAGCTAGAGTAACCTTATGTTGTTTGTGTCTCCCTTAATTGTTCAGTGAGCTAAAACGATGACATTTTCGATACTCTACTGTTTGACTCGAATAAGATTAGAGACGAGAAAAAGTCTAAAATTAATCCACCTTAAGCTTCTTATGTCGTTTGTCTTGTTCTTATCTCTCGTACACAACAAAGCCATAAAAGTTTGAGAATAAATTACTCATTTCTGTTTACATCGGCTTAATCGAGACAGTTAGTCAGCGCAGTCATCTTGTAACGGATTAGAGTTAATGGCTCAAGTTGAAATTGGTTCTGCTAAGGCAGCACTAACGACAAATGTGTGAAGTTGGTTGAAACACAATGTGACTAGCGTTGTCTTTAATAGCTCACAATCAGTCAGATACTTTTGAAGAGCGACAGTTTATAATAATTTTTTCTGTGTAATTTATGCATGACAGATGTATGTATCCGTACAAAGATTATGGAGACCAGAGATACGCTTTTTTCTCTTTTGAATTATATTGACACAAGTTGTCAACTCAGCAGAACATTGGGTTAAGTATGAGTGCGTGAGTGTGAGCTTCACACACATTGAAATTCATTGCATCCACATCATCAGTATTGTCTGAGAAAGTGAAAACACAGAAACCATGTTTACATTTTAACCGCAGGGGACTGATGGAGGCATTATTATTATTAATAAATGGTAGTTTCGTGTATAATGAAGAAGAACAAGAAAGTGGCAAACAGGTTGCGCGTCTCAAGAAATCTTTGAGAGATGAAGCGAGAGATCATTAATGGAATGAGTTTGTTGAGATTGTGTGTAATGCACAAGTGTTCAGGAGTCTTCTGTGTGAGTCTCTTTCTGTGTCTTGAAATTACGAATGAACATGAATGAGAACGAGAGGGTTTGACAATTTCTGAAATTTTTTTGTCGGGGAGAAAGGAACATGTGGTTTTCGCTCAAAGTCTGGCAATACATGTCTCCGCTTCTTTGTAGCTAGTGGTTGTTTGTTGTCCTTAATAAAGGCTGAGGTTCATGAGACTCATTGTGCTGATGCTGAAAATATGTGTTGTGTGTATGCTGGAGAGAGTAGTATAACAAGACCAGCATATTTATATAAGGCTTTTAAGCTTAGAGGAACAGTATCGTGTAAATAGAATTCTTGAGTTCCCGTATCCCGTATAATATAATCCCAGTTCGTAGTAAACCGTTCAATCTTTGAGCTAAATCTTTGTCTCATCTTTGTACTGACTGAGTGTGCAAGCAGATCGGGTTGGAAGGCTAAAGATGGATGAGAGAATGAGACGAAGAGATGAGAGAACTGAAGAAAGAGAGATTTGTGAGGTACCTCCGTGAAAATGCATGTACATCTTTCTACAGGTCAGAAACTATATCCAGTTTGAATCTGTAGGGACTCCAGAAGAGTAGTGTTGAATTTGACAGTGGGTCCTCTTTCTTTGAGAGTCCCTTAACCACAAGAGAGCCTTCATCTCTTCTACTAATTTTACTCATTAAGTTTTACTCTCAAAAGACATATTCACAAAGCCTTTCTCAACAAACATCGATTCGTGTAAAATGCCATCTTCTCTTGTGCTCAAGTAGAAAGGACCAAGTTTTACTGTACGGGAGTTTTGCGTACTCATCTTGTAACACAAACCTGATTATATAAGTGTTTACGGTGGTTTTTTGGTATAGAGTGTTATATTTTTACACCAAGATGTTCATAATTAATGAACATTTACTTTCATCATTAATTAAAATTTGTTTCTCAGCCCCATAAAAGTTTCTACGGGCTGGCTGGGAACTAAAAACAGTTATTAAGAAGACTGCATAATGATTTTTAATATTGAATATTCGTGAAACTGTGCGAATTGTGATCCAACCTTCGTTTCATTGATGCAGACATTGAGGTAAAGATATTTCAACATTTTTCATATGGCTTTGGATAGTCTCCTATAATGATATATGTCTTGTTGAGCATAACTAAAATTGTAGAAGAAATTGTGTATGAAAGTATTTCACGGTCCAAGGCAGGTTGTAAATGTTAGTTAGTTGCATACCGGCTTTTGTTTTAATCGGAGGTCGAAATGAATGTTTGATAGCAAGAGAGACAGAAGTCAGACAGAATAACCGGTTTCGATTTCAATGTGTACGAAGCTGCTTCTAGCATTTGCATACTTCAACTTAGCGAACTATCTAATTTCATGTGAGACAGTCGTACTCACGTAGATATACTAGTGACTACTCATTCCGAGGGTGCAAGCAAAGACAACAAGGCGATTGTCAAACAGTGTCTTTCCAAGACTGACAAGAAATTTGTCCCTGTCGTACACTTACGCTCATCTCGTCTTCAACTTGTTAGCATTGTATTGTTTCCCTAGTCATTTATTCAATTACATGAAGTTAGGCGTATGATTTTGATTGCTGAGCTTGCTTTGCCTTCGTGTGTGGTTAAGAATTCAATTTTCAGCTGTTGATACTTAAAGTAATGATTAATTAGCACAAGTCATCCAAGTCATCCTTGAAAACTTTTCACTTCAGTAGTACTGGCATGCTTATGGACTCATTATCAGCATTTGATCTTACAGCATCAAATCCTCAAGCAAGCAAGACATTTTTATAAAAAAATAGTATCATCATCATAGTTGTTTATCTTGTGAAATGAATATTTACCGTTTTTGAAGTGATCTGCATCTATAAGTTTGGTTTCTATTCAGTGTGATCTACAAAAGAGATTTTGAAATCGGTTGATAAAAATAATAATAATAAATTTTGTATATAAATGGAAATAATTCCAAAGAAATGTACAGTAATTTAGACCCACGCTCATGTAACGATACAAAACGAATTTAAGGCACTGATACTGTACGTGAAGTTTGTTCCGTATAATGACATCGACTTGCATTTCTTCCCCTTCATTATGTCACGAACTATTGCTCACTAATGATAAAAGTATTTAATGCCCTTTAGAGAAAAAAAGTGTTATAGTAGACCATATTTCATTTCGTAGTGATCTAAATTGCACATTTGCACTTATTGCATTTATATCACGCATCAAATTATCTTGAACTTCAAGAAGAGTTATTAGCTAACTGCATTCAGAACTCCATAAAATAAGTCATCATGCTTAAATGAAGGTGACTCCTGGAGATAAATACCAAAAGTGATAAAAGGCCATCTATTTAATGACTTATTTTAACTACTCGTTCAATAGATTTAACAGTGCATTAGTAATAATTATTAAAATAAAAGAATAAGAATTTATATTGGTCTCTTGGTTCTCGTCATCCTCACAAGTTGCTAGTGTCTTTCACACACTACTTATCGATGATTTTTATGACTTTTGCACTTCAGTCTGGAGAAACACAAGGTTCAATAGCTCCTTGCTGTACAATACAGTTTAGCAATATTGCACTTGCTTATCTTTATACGTTTTTCATATATACACTTCAATGCAAAACTGAATTGATAATATTAATGGTTCATACTGAAGTGTAGTATTGATTTGATGCAACGATAATAATTCTAGCTGTCTGTCTGCACAACAGGATTATGATTTTGCTAGCCACTTGCAGACGATAAATTCTTATCAGTTTGAGTAACGCTCAGCCTGGTTAAAAGACAAATAATGGTTTCTCAAATGAAGTCTAGAAAATGCATAAAATCGCCTTTGACCTGTAAAAATGAATCAGTCTAATTCTTAAAGAGCGTAGTGACAGGCAGCAGGAAGAAGTATCCCTGTGTTGTAGTTTACATTACAAGTCATCTCAGCTTGAGAATTATCTAAAATACCAGACAGTCTTTCACACAAGCAAAGTCTCAGACTTTAGTACATTCAAAATGCAGTAAAAATCGCACTTGTTGTAAAAAATAAATGCAACTTTTCTTGTCAACCCTAAATCTGAAACTTAATAAGATATTTTCTCACAAAGTTAAATGCACTTTTAAGAAGCTGCAGTCTGCAACTTAAGCCGAATAGTTTCACTTAAAGAAGTGATATACTACCAGAGTAGTGACCCTATTCATTTCTTCACACACTTTTTCATTCCTATTTATGTCATTAGCGTTTGTTTTCCGGGTATAGTTTCACTTTCAACGGCATCCGATAATCGTTTAAGATATAGGCAGTTATTAGCTTCCGAATTCCTTTCGGGATATAGAAGGAAGGGAAGCATTCAGTATAAAGACTGTGGATTCGGAAATGTTTAGTACAAGCATGGAAGCCCTTAATGCGTACTGGAGTTTGCATTATCAATTACCACCTGTGTCTCTTATCACTCCACAGGTGAACAAGCGAATTAGAAGTGATCACGTTGAAAATCCTCCCATCTGCTCTGAAACAATGTAAGTATTCGCGATTTTTTTTGCTTTTATTTTAGTTTGTAAATGACGCGAGTACTTATTAATTGTAGTAGTAAAATTTTGCCAAGTACTAACAATAAGTAAGAATATTATAGAATTGATCAATGATCGATCATCATGGAGCGGATTGGAGAGTCGAAAGACAGACGAGTAGTTTTAGTTTACCGGACGTGAAGTGTGCATTAAACTCATTTCAGCTTTTGTCCTTCATGAACTTTAACTGTGCACTGACTGTACGTTAAAAGATGCCTTCTTTTTTCAGTTGACTACTAACTATTATAAGTACAAGTGTGTGAAGATTTATGAGTACGTCATATGGAGTCCACATGGGAGATGGAATATCCTTTTTTTTCTTTTCCATCTTCAAATCGTTTAAACTGACCTTTCTGTATGTTTATAGAAAAACTCCTTGCACCACTTGCACTACATGACTATTCGTTTGCAAGTAAATCCACAAATTGTAGACACAGTATTCTGCTGAACAGGAGAGATACAAAACAGAAAAATATAACCTTTAAGCTGACTTATTTTAAACTAATTGCAGTACTTAAAATCAAATGCTTCTTCATGGAATGTACGAATTAATTTGACACGAATTCGGCCAGGCTATGAAAATATCTAAGCAGACGGGAGCGGAATACATCTTAGGAAGAATGGCCTTGTTCACTAAATAGTTTCTGGAGTGAGAAAACTCCGCATTTTATTACGCAAAGACAGAAGACCACCAAGTTAGCAGAACATGTCCATAAAGTAAATACGATTCGAAGATGAGATAAAAGACCATCGTCATGCACAAATGAAATGTTTGCTTATGTCATTCTATCATATCTGGCTTACTTATTTCTTGTCTTGAGACACATACAATGAAGTTGTACTAATGCTAAATCGTACATGCCAACAACTTGACCAAGATCAACTTATCCATGATAGCTGGGTGCAATAAAGTAGGAACCAACTTAGTGGCATTTGTTGTCTCACTTTCCATCATAGGTTGTGTATTATTCAGTGCAGATATTTTAGGATAAAGAAAACAACTAATTGTGACCTCTCACACTCTTGGGAAATAAACTCCAGTAAATGATTCCGACAAAACTTTTATGCAGACTAGACAGCTTGTCCTAGATTTTCCCTTGTCACACTGCAACTTGTACTTGTAAATTACTCATTAAGCATAAAACAATAAGTTTAGTGTGTTGAAGTAGAGAACAATAACATAAAAACTGGATGCGACTTTACTTAATTTTTATAATTCTAGAGTGGCAACCGAACCAAGTCCACCTTGTTCCTCAGACTCGCCTCGATTGTCTGATGGTCACCAGCAGTGGAACGAACAAACTATCAACATGGGGCTGAGCTCTGACCTACCTGCAAACGGTATGCAAATATTTGTCACCTTATTTATGCAACTCTATACCAATCAAGCTTTGTTTTGCAAGTGTTATAGACGAGAAAAAGGTTACAGAGATTCATGACACTTTCATTGGAAACCATTAGACCCACAGTGACATTTAATCAGTGGAAAGGTGGCGAATCTCTTCTTACGAACAACCTTTGAATTCTTTGTGTGTATCAGCATTATGGAATTGGTTTTGTCCACGACGAATTATTTGTCACCATTAGACGATCTGACCGACTTTTGTCATCATCAAGCGTCTTAGTTTACATTAAACAAAGATACATGTGGTCCATGTGACTGGTGTTTCACATGGTCATTACAATGGGATATTGTGCGCACACACTGGTTGCGTAGTTAATGAAGGAGTGAACCATTAAGACGGTAGAAGAAGGTATCTCTGTGTAGGCGTTAGATTTAATTGAGCTAATTCTTGTTCCCTTCAGACCATTAAATTTGAGTACGCACCCTCTAAACCATCAAGGGTATTTTTATAAAGATTTAATGAAACTGAAGAGGAAGGGAGGACAGATCATAAATAGAAACACGCTTGTAATTGGATAGGATATAATATTAATAGAGAGATGCGGTAGATGGTTTAGAGTTGATTGGGAGTTCTGGAGGAACGGAAGGGGACAAAACTGCCCTTCCATCCCAACGAGAAATGGTGCACTAGTTCTTTAGTTCCGTTCCAACCTCCCTGGACAAGTAAACTGTGAACAGAACCCAGTCTCATTTATCATCAGTTACCCCTTCACGAGAGAGATACTAATAATGTTGAATAATATGAACCTTAGAGACTCTTTTATTCGTTGAATTATCATTATTTGACATTGATAGCTTGCACTACCAGGAAGTTAGACTTTTTGTTAGAGAGGGGCACTCACTCCTCTTGTTGGGTACACCACCTCGTCGCCTGTACTTTTGATTTTGAAAGAGAAAGACAGAGGATGCATTGAAGTGAATGGAAATTTGGAATTGAAATGATAATAAATGGGTGATGGCAGGTGATGGGAAAGCGGTGGACGGATCGAAACCTTCATCGACGGATAATCACCACGGGGAGTCACCCTTCTCGAATTCGGATTCAGTGGGATCTGTCTCTGACAAACCCACCGACTTCACCTCCGCGTACTCTCAGCTTTACCCAAGGTAACTCATTAGTGATCATCATGATGATCTTTAATTAAACCACATCTGAGGGTACAATGAGTGCTCATCAATGCACTACGCCTGTAGTACAAAGAGCTCTGTGTTCCTGTGATAGTGTCGATGCAGATCATCAAAGTTACAAGTGCAACACACTCGTCTCCCCTTTCTTTGATCTGAAGATGTACTTACATCTAAAATATGCTGGTTTGTGACGAATTCTACGAGAAAATGCAGAGAAACGTGAGATTCACTTTCAACACAGTTTTCTAATGCAGAGGAATCATTTTGAGCTATTTAAATGGAGAATATATTGTCGATTGAGTTTTCAATTTCCCAATGTGCAGAAGTATCGCACGAATCTCTACTTTGAAAAGAAAGATAAAATCACACTCCAGAATCCCATGATAAATGAGGTTTTAAGAGAGTTGAAGATTGTAGATTAAGTCGGAGTGAAGTGTCTGAAGTGGCGTATTCGTGGCATGATTGTTATTGGAGTCATTGTAATCGGATGATGAAGTATGAATAATTTACATTGTAATTGGTGATTTATTGCAGTGGGATGGGGAGCTACAATGGAGGGTCATACAATCAAAGTTCCTCATTCTACAACGGAGGCCAAGGGTACCCAAGTGCTGCTGTCCTTTCCCAGCCATACCCTGGTGAGTCCTTTTATGCTTCTGTCAACACTCCGACCTCCTCCTGCTGATCTCTTTCGACTAGCTAAACACAAAAAGACTTGAAGTAGTTCTCCCTACCTTTTTGGATTACTCGGAACACAAAAGCCCTTTTCTCTGACCATTCAAAACTCCAGGTTTTAAAACTATTAGGAAAGCTCTCGAGGCAGGACTTATGTTGTAACAGCAGGACAGGCGATGTAAATGGCATAATACACTCGTAGGTCACGCTGAGGCTTATCTATGCATTGTGCACTATTTTTCAAACCCTTAATTCCTCGTACACAGCCTCTTCATGCAATCCTCCTTCTATTCATACGCCGAATGCATACGAGTTTATGCAACTCGTCTACACGTCCTTTTTCCTCTGAACTTTCAGTTTAAACAAGATTTTAAAAGGCTGTTCATATAGAATATGCAACAATGCTGCCATTTACAAGTCCTCACCTTTTGTGACAACTTTAAGAAGCATTTAATCGCAGATTTGATCGGAATTCATTCAAAAAGGACAGAATTTTCTTAAAACTTGGGGAATTTGAGTTCTACACAATAAAGCTTCATCGCATAGTTGATGTATGAAAGTGTGGATGCATGATGATGAGAGGATGAGACATTCATTGAGAATTTTTATTCTACTCGCTACACGTAAAAGACTTCAAGGGGTGAGATTGTGAACGTATGGATGTGTGTTGTTAAGGTTCGAGAGGACAATGCAAGGGATCTTCGAATGGTTCGTATCTTTACGGAGGAGCTCCTTTCGGGAGTGGAGTTCCTGGAGGGATCTACTCCGGAGGAACAGGAGCAAGTTACGGAAGTTACCCACCACAATCATACAACCAGGAGTACCAATACTCCACCTCTTTCCAATCTTCGGCCGCCTCTACTTCCGCATACTACGGACATTCGGCCGCCTCCGCCTCCTCCTACTACTACAATTCTTCACCTTCCACTTCATCCGCTACTCCGACAGCGTATGCATCCTCCACGAATCCCCCGATTCCAGGTATAATAACGCTGCCAAGATTCTCACTCATTCCTCCTTTTAATGATAAATCCTTAAAATGTGCATTTGATGCATTTCAGTAGATAACTTAGCTTTCCTTCCTGGGGAACCCAGTCCACCTTCTCCACAAGCAAAAGATGGCAAGGCACGAAGAGGTGAGTGAAGATCTTCTGGAAGTGATTAAGTATTGAAAGAATTTGTATATTTTCTCTGCACTTGCTTGTATATACAGTTCGTGTAGTCTTCGGGAAATATATTATGTCACATTATGTCTTTCAAATGTCACTTCTTGTGGTAATTTAATTTTCACATTTACAGCCAGGGCAGCAGGTGGGCGAGGCAGAAGACCAAATCCATCTCCAGACCCGGAACACAATCTGGAAAAGGTTTTCATCTGGGATTTGGACGAGACTATCATTATTTTTCATTCGTTACTTACTGGCACGTTTGCCCAGAGATTTAGGAAAGTAAGTTTTGCGGAATATAATTTTAAGCTATTTGGGTATTAAGGAATAAATAGCTAAAAGTTCATTTTATATGGTTGTTTAGGATGTTAACAAGTCAGTTAATCTGGGAATAGCGATGGAAGAATTGATTTACAACCTTGCAGACACTCATTTCTTCTTCAATGATCTCGAGGTATTTGAAATTAATAAATTATTTATTAGCACATCTCAAAGAGGCAATTAAGAGATCATGAGTCCGTGACGCTTGCTCATACGTCTTGAGACAAAGCTGAAGTTTCTTGTCACGCTTTCTTACATTAGCGACTGCTCTGCTCTCTCGTGTTGCTTGCAGAAAGATTTCTACTCGTTCAATGTCTTCAACTTCTTAGATCTTCGTAGGATGTCTTGCACTTTGTCTCAGCCTCGATTCCTCTGCAGTTTTGTCCACAAGTCTTCTAGCTAGGCTCGCACAATCTTCTTCAAATCCAGCAGACCTATTTTGTTGTATTGCAAAATGAAATTATGTTAATGAGGACATCGTGATTAAGATATTGTTGATGATAAAGAATTATTGAATTTATGCGGATGTATGTTGACATCCGTAAATGATTTTGAAGTAGTCCCGACCTCCTGTCATTTTTGAAGTTATTTAACCATACAGATAATGAGCTGTCCCATGTAGACTTATATGTACTTCTGGTATTCAACCCATAAAGATAGACATATATATCTCTATGATTCAACCTGAGCTACATCTGCTCTAATTGGATTACAAATTACTAGCTTTAGATTAGAGAGATAATGATTACTTGTCTTTTGAAAGTTGTCAATATTCCTAAAAAGTAATTCGCGAACGCTCAATTAGTTACAGAGAAATAATTCACTGTACATTTAATTGTAATTCAGTTATGCATTGCACACACATATATGCGCATGGTAGTGGCATGTTGATGTTGCGAGATAAATTATGTTTGATGTGTCCCACGATTCCGGCACGCCTCGTGTGATTGTCAAAATGCAATGTGTAGTAACCGTAGTGGAATCGATTGTTCATATTATGATCAACATTACCACAAGTTTCATATTGTAGTTTATGCCGTTTATGTCAAGTTTATAACTCATAGACGGCTGAAAGAAAAGCATATCTGTATATCTATCTATGCAAGCATGTTGTGTGGAGAAATCTGCACGGTGACATTCTTCTGGGGCAATTCATTTTGTTAATACTTCAAATTACACTCTTCTATTTGTGATAATATGCATTAGCTCAGGTGGGTGTGGAAATGCATTAAGACATTATATAGACCTAAATTACTCACAGTAATAATTCATTTCATGTCATCTAGACACTCACTGCGCGGTATATCATTAGAATGTGTTCATTAAATGATCCGTTTACTCCTGTGGTGCCTAAGTGCATAAAATTGATGTATACTTTGTAAAAATTGTAATCACTGCAATCATATCGGCTTGTTTCATTTGCTGATCGGCTCTATATTCACTATTGGGGGTCATACAGTGTCTAACATTACCATTCTTGAGACAACGCGTTTGATTTATTTTTGTTTAATACGTTTGTAAGCGTCCGGTGTTGGTAAATCTCTGTACCTGATTTGTATACTAACTTAATTGATTTCGCTCGACTTCGTGAATCAGGATATGGTGGAGTGCATATGTATTAATGAGGCTCAGGTTGCATAAGAAATATACAAGTAACATCGATTCCAGTACCATCAGCTATCAACCTTCGTAGAGGGAATGATCTGTAGATGTGTGTTTTATAATAATCTGTTTATTTATCGGAGGGTAATGGAACTACAAGGGTATTTGAACGAATAGGACAAATGTTCAAGGAGAAATAGAGCTGAACGTGTTGTTTGTGCAGGTGTACTGCGAAATTAGGCATCTTTAAAAAGAAACAAGAATAAGCCGATGTGCCATTATATAAGTGCAGTAGCTTATTACGTCTTCATTCGTAGCGATAACTGAGAGTTTTTCATCAAGAAACAAAAAATGATTGGTATCATTATGAAAACATGTTTTAGATCGGAGCTTCGATGCAAAGCAAGATATTCTAATTATGATTTCCTGTCAGCTAGATTAAAATCAAGTCCGACGAATAATTACAAATCTGTGTGTGATATTTAAAATTATATTCCTACTGGCTGCAAATGAATCTCCGTTGCAGACGTACATATTATCGAACTTCAAGAAATGTGGTAGAATAACAAATATATTATTGTCTGCCGGCTTGAAAAACGCGTAAGCTATAAATGTACAATTCAAACTCAATGGAAAGTCTGCATTTATTATTCTACTCTTGTCCATGACTAATTAATTGATACCTAAAGCTGACTAAAACCTATTTGTCATGTACTTTCAGGAGTGCGATCAAGTACATATTGACGACGTATCCTCTGATGACAATGGACAGGACCTAAGGTAATACCAAGTGTTGAAATCTTAATGTTGCATCGGTACTACTATTTGCTCAGCCATGTCCCTGGAGAAGATTTCATTAGGTTTCAACGCATCAAAAGCAATTAGGGAAATTACGACCTTTTCCTCGACATTCACTTAATGAAACAAACAGACTTGTCGAGATTTTAAGGAGGCTCACACTGAGATCTCATGGCTCTTAAGTTTCTTAAGCCTCAACACCTGCGTTGATCGCAGTCTCATGAATAATCTCCATGTGGAAATAGTTTTTATGGGCACCCACAATAATAGGAATTGACAACCGGAAATCATTAAATTAAGTCATGATTACCTAACGCTGACAAGTAGCGTGGTACAATCGTAAAATGTAATGTCACCTCCACAATCTTGAACACGGATACATACAAGTACTTTTAAGAAGTAACATACGCCACCAACATAACACTTGACCCCTTGCGAAACGAAAGTGAATATTTAATAATTATGAAGGAGTTTACCTAGGGCTCTAGACCATGATTACATTTACGTGTCAACCGTACCACATCATGAATTTAGAGAATATCACTATGACCGAGTTTACATTTCGTAACTTTAGGTGTACAGAAACTCCTAACAGATTTTGACATTTAGTGAGATATGGTGTGTATTTGACATCTTATTTAAACCTTACGAAACGAATGACATTATTTAGTTTTGTCATCTTTTTTTAGGGTCCTTGTTAGCTAATCCATGACTATCCTCAGAAGAAACGTGCTTTTGATGCGTGACAATTTATTCTAAGGGCTTGAGTAATAATTATAATGTGTTTTGAATGTATTTCAGTACCTACGACTTCCTTGCGGACGGATTCAAAACATCTTCAACCAATGGAGGAATATGTCTTGCGTCAGGAGTCCGAGGAGGAGTAGATTGGATGAGGAAATTAGCATTTCGATATCGCCGCATCAAGGAAGTTTATGGTCTTCACAGGAGTAACGTGTCAGGTACAACTACAATGAACCATCCTCGTTGGAAAATTTCCATAATCTCTGTCAGTATTCCAGTAGACA
Source organism: Isotomurus graminis (assembly GCA_034696565.1). NCBI lineage: Eukaryota > Metazoa > Arthropoda > Collembola > Entomobryomorpha > Isotomidae > Isotomurus > Isotomurus graminis. Next base: position 30,175 of record JAQGAB010000190.1, read on the forward strand.
TTTAGGGTACTGTGGGTATTAGCAATGCAAAATGTCCAAAGCAAACAAACCCATTGCCATTCATTTATATGAGCCAGCAGTATTTTTGTTATGCCGTCTGTGTACACTTGTCCTTTGGCAATTTACTTACCATTATGCCTTAAGTGCAGGACCTTTAGGAATAATAATGAGTACTGTGCAGATCTGTTGTAAAACACTTGGTGTTGAACATTGCACAGGGTGGTGGTTGGAAGTTACTGAGGTTAATTAAGATTGAAGGCATGAGACGAAAGTATTAGACAAAAGTTACAAGATCTTTCGTTATGCCAGCCATATCGAACCATTGTGTCGAGGGAATGATCTTATGCCTTCCACTTCAGACTTCACCTTAATTCACCTTCGGCTTTTGTCTCACTTCATTATTTCTTCCGTTTGTTTTAGGTATTCACACTTACATTCCTAGAAATAGTTTTTCATGGTTGCTTGCAGATGTTAGCTTCAGTGCTAACAGCGAACAACTAATTCTACAAGTAGTAATGACATTGTGCAGCATTTTAATAGAATTGTTTGCAGTTTCCTATGCAATTTATGTTTCAGCTCACGTTAAGTTATGCTGATTCACTTAGACTTTGAAACCAGAAACAAAAGGAACTAAGCTACTGTGACATAAACTGGCATTGAACATTCGTTTTCACCACTTCATCAGCATGATTCCTCCTCGCATGAAACATTTTAATTGAAATATTCAGGATTTTAAAACCAAAAGGTGTTAATATTCTATGTTTTTGGGTTAAAGGCAATTTAATGGCATAATAATGATTGGTTACACCCTCACCTTTAGCTAAAATCTTTGATAAATTAGCATTAAAAGCGTACTTGAATTTTATGCTTCTTTGCAAGTGGTCACTATGATGAAAACTGAAATAATTTTAATATGCTTAATCACCATTGAACATTGAACTACTATTACTTGCATTCAGTTGAGGGCACCAGACTGTCATTTCAAGTGCTATACAGCAAATGAGCAAAGCACTTGATATCCCTAGACACAAGTTTGCCAACTTTAAAGGACGAAAGTGCAAAACCTGAAAGTGAAATCTAGAAGTTGAGTAATAAGTTGAAAACTTTAGTTTTTGTCTGAAAATTTTGCTCATAACGTGCGTAGTATTTCAAATTTTAAAGAAATAAAAAACGAAACATGTTCTGCTCTTCAAGTAATTAACTGAGTCAAATCAAAATGGGTTCGTTTTGTGTGGAAGTTTTGTTGTTAAAGTACCTGAAATTGCTTGTGAGTTAGTATGAAACCAAATCATTTCAGTTTACACGAAGACATCTGTTTTTAAAGATTTTTTCACACAGCTTTCAATACAAGGAGCAAAATGTTCTTTATTTGTGATGTAATGATTGCACTCTGCATAAAGTGCAATGGAATGAAATGTTTTGAATTTACAAACTTAAAAGAGAAACTTAGGGAAGCTGAACGGATAGTGCGAGAAAAGGAAGGTTGCATAATAACATTTAAACATACACATTTAAGTACCTGAAGATCAAAAATCAATAAAAATGCAACCTTTAAGTATAAGCTTTAAGATGTTTTTGTTCCTACTTGAAATTTTAAATGGTCATCTTTAAGTGGAGACTGTCACTGCAAGGCAAACAATTAGGAATATCGTTAGACGCGCACGAAACGAAGGTTTGCAACACCATCACCATTAATTACGGTTTACCACTTTGCACATGAAAACAAAACAATTTCATTTTCATGTCTTAATGTAAAAATACAGCTAATTGTACTGGTGACAGAATGTTTGAACTGAAGAGGGTCAAAAGTTGATGTTCTGGGGAAATGAAACATCTGTTTTTTACTATTCTCAGGTATGCTGGGACCCACTTCAAGAGAACAATGGCATTCGCTGAAGAATGAAATCGAAAGCATCACAGACAACTGGACTTCGCTAACCCTGAAGTGCTTGTCTCTCATTAATTCCAGGTACTTAAGACATTGGATTTTTTGTTTCTTCGCACATCTCGTCACCTAATTGTCATTTTCCTTCTTATGTTCGAAACATTTATTTCCATTGTTCTAGGCCAAATTGCGTCAATGTGCTGGTGACAACTACTCAACTGGTTCCAGCTCTTGCCAAAGTTCTATTGTACGGATTAGGATCCGTTTTTCCTATCGAAAACATTTATTCCGCAACAAAGATCGGTAAGCAGTCATTATAATTTATTGCTGTAATTTTTTCAAGTATTCTCGTTTAAAGCATTTTAAGCACCAGGTAATTATGTGTGTAAAACGTCCTTGTGTTTTACGTGGAAAACTAGTAAGTACTACAGCAAGCAGCTTCAGTCTCTCATGCCTTGTTGATTGCTCTCATGCTCTTGCCCTAGTACAACCATTACCACGATAATAAAACAGAAAATGTGCCACTCTGTAAAATTTCTCACATATACTTTAAAAAACTTAAGTAAGTCGACTATATAGCATCTCTTTTTAAGGCTAAGCCAAGCCTTCCCTGTACCAGTCAACCGAATGCATATGCTAATTGCATTAATTACTGTAAAACGATGTATGAGATTTAGTCTTAAAATAATTCAGGTAGTGCCAGTAATTAGACTCGATCTTTATCGCACTTCTGAGTAAGTGTCTGTGCTGTAAGTCAATATAGGAATATAGTCATGCCCTGTGAATAATTTCTCTCACAAGGAAATACTTGTTGCTGCAAAGTAGGAAGTGCAAGTTGAAACTTTAGAATGATAGAGACACAAACGCATGAAGTATGAAGCGTGCAGCTCAAATACATTTTTGGCACTTTGACTTTGACATACGCTTACAATGGGTTTGTAGGTGTAAATTATCCAAATGAAAACTTGTTGTGCAGCTGATGAATGAGTAAATGTGGGGGAGATTCTGGAAATGCACATGCACACAAATACTTTTTACAAAAAATTCCTAAACCTTATCTTGTGAGCAGCTCAGGTCTAACTTAGGCCCCAATTATTACGCTCAGCAACCTATCGACCAGAATAAGAATGTCGTGTAGAATCGACAAGCTAAGGGTAGAAAAATTCTACGTATCCTTGTTCAATTTGGGATAAATTATTAAATGAAGTTCAATGGAAATCTACAGGAAATAGAAGTGAGGACCGCTCTTTCTAGTTTTGCTGTAGACAACTTGTGAACAAACTTGTTGATGTTGATAATAATAAATACGATGAACAGATCGTGGCATTGCCCGAGGAAAAACATCATAATCATCTGTCAATTACACTCATCTATTTCCATTGAAAGTTCATGAATAAAATCTTCTTTTTAATTTTTAGGGAAAGAGAGTTGCTTTGAACGGATTGTCTCTCGATTTGGTCGTAAATGCACGTACATCGTTCTTGGAGATGGAAGGGATGAGGAACATGCTGCAAAACAGGTTAGATTTAGTTTTGTGTGGACTTCTGACAATATCGCATGATGATGATTCATTTGTAACTCTCGCTTTTATTTAAGTAGCTGAAGATGCACACTCACATACGATTGTTTGAGATAGCTCTGGCTTTGGCGACAGTCTATTTCAAAAAATATAGCTTCTTATAATAATATATTGTTAAACTTATTACTTCCTGTTTTCTTTTCCTTTGATTACTCATTTAACTAGCATGTCTTTGAACTTCAATATCATCATCATTTACCTGTGATCGTGCAACTATAAAATATAGACGTTGTAAGTTGTAACGTAACCTTTGTGCGGAAGTATTCAAAGTTCAGCACCTTCACAATTTGAAAAGTATTCAATCATAGAACTGCCAGCTACATGTAGAATCAATTACTAATTCGATGATGCTACGAATACGGAATACGATTTCTATTCCATTCACTATTGTCTCAACTGGACTTGCTTGCTTCTTTGTACATCAACTTTACTTCCTGCTAAGTATTTCTCTCATGCACCTATCAGTTTACAATAGTTCCTCAATCCAACGTGTAATCAGGGTTTGCGATATTTCTCCTGTGTATATTTTATATTTTTCCTTAAAATTCTCTCACGAATTGCAGTATACGCCAAGTGTCAAGGATATAGATCACTATATTTAACTCTTTGCTAGTGCTCTGCTTTATGATCGGTATACAAATGTCTGACGTAATAATTAATGCATTTTCAGATGAATTTCCCATTCTGGCGGATATCAACTCACACGGATGCTGGTGCCCTGTTTAATGCACTGGATATGTCTTACCTTTAATCTTCTGTGATTGTTTTCCGGTGTCATGTTATTGTCATTTCGTACATTCTATCTATTCATTCACGATGATAATGTTCTTGCTTCTCACTTAGAAGACATAGATTGTAATTGTATATTTGTAAGGCTGCGATTTATGTATATGTCACAATTACTAAACTATTTAAACACGTACAATTTTAATACTTCACAAAATACTTTGTAAACATGCGCATTAATTTAATTACCAGCAACTAACTTTAGTAACTATAAGCTAGAGTTAGTAAATATTAAATGTCTAAAAGATGGAAACTAAAACACAATTCATGCAGAGATTGTCTCATTGTACTTAATATTTTAATTAGTAGTATTTTCCTTAGTCAATTTCAACGAAATGCACCGCAAATACATACTAATCGAAATAAATCAAAACTTGGTTTCACGAGGGTATACATGATGAAAGTAAAAGCAAAAATACCGTATGCTTCGATTTTTCTAAACCAATTAAACATTTTTATGTTGCGGAAAGAAATTGAGTTATAGCTGAATATAGCTTCGAGCCTGGGAAGACATTTTGTGAAGAAGTAAAAATGAGAATATAGTGAACCATTTTTAAACTCGATTAAATTCCATCGTAGTTCTAAGCATTGTATGTAAATTATACGTATTTGTTTTAATCAGGTTATTGTAGTACTTTAATAATACTTCCATCACCACCAATATATTTAGTTGAGACGATTGTATGTGTTTGTGTATCGACCCAGTGAGTAGGTTAGTATAACGTAGTTGTAGACAGCAAGAGTAGTTGAGCGTATTAAATTAGATAATACGCAACACACCAATTTAATTTTACCATCATATGTAGATAATTGTATACTTCCTAATAATGAGCGGATATACCTGTACATTAAGTTCTCCGTACTATCTTTTGTTGGTCTGTCTGTACATCTAAGAAATAAAATAATAGCAAGGCAAAGAGACATTCGAGGAGTTCTGTAGGCAACTAGTATTGTTATACCCAAGTTGCTTGACAAACACTTTCACTCTCATTTTATTTCCTCTGGGGGTCCTGACCACAGAAGCAGCACAAACAGGGCAATACAAATTCATACGATTGGATGTGTGTGAGGATTTTTGATACGGTTCATTAAGGCGATTTTGCATTACTCGAGCTATTCTGAGATGTTGTATGTAACTGTGGATTGCAAAAGGTTGCTGTGCTTTAACGTAAATAGAATTTCGAGGATTTCAAGCTACAACGCTTTTCAATTAGTTTAATCGACACCAAATATATTAAAAACACAACTTTACGCAACTTAAAAAACAGATAAAGTGATTATAAAGCAATTTATTTATAGATTGGCTATATATGAGAAGAAGATTCGCCGAACAAAATTGTGATGGACGAGCTTTTGTTTGTTGTGATGTCAATTTAGCCAATTGGATGCGAGAATACATGTAGGAATCAACATTGAGATACGGAGCACACAATCATTACAAATTACAACCGTAGTACCACCATTTCTTTGGTACAAGTAATTCTAGCTGATGATTGTGACTCTTTTTTCCTTTGCATAATAGTGGCTTTCTAATTTTTTGTCCATTTTTCTTTCCTGCAAACACGGCAATGGTCTACTCATAGAATAACAAAAATCTTATATGTAGACATCTTGTACTGATTGCTGAGTGTCTTCATCACAAAAATCCGGTGGAATTATAGTGACTGAGCAATGTCAATGATAATATGGTTTATAATAGTGCGAAAAACTTCGTTATATAATCAAAATCACATCGTGGTTCGATCAATATGCCTCTTCACGCTGAGTTGTCTGAATGTGTACATGAATTATGAACATTGCAA
>JAQGAB010000191.1:0-36152 GCA_034696565.1 Isotomurus graminis
TGGACAAATCTGTTTTCCTACGTGGAATACTGAGTTTCAAGATTGACTGGGCTCTAATGACTGCTTGGCGTAGTTTTGTTGTGTATGTCCAGAAGACCAAAAGGAAAATAATTCACTATCATTTTCTACATAAATACCTAAATCAAAGCATCTGAATATGAAAGAACAGCAGAAATTCAAAAAATACGTGTCCAAAATTCAAGTTATTCCACACTCCTTCCTACTTCTGCATTCTGTTATTCTGTAGGTCTCTACATCAATCAGCTGTTAGGATACAAAACATTGACCAACTTAATTCTGGGTATTCCACACTCAAAGCTTAATAATCCAAATGTGCAGGAAGTAGGCTAAAAGGAGGAAGAGGCAAGAGAGTGTATAATGACTAAAAATTACTCTTGGGATACTTGGGAAGGTTAGAGCAAGGAGAAACATAAACGTATTTAACTAAGGATGTAGTTGTTAACCATACACGCGAGTGTACACGTAATAATTACATATTTTTGTATCAACTCACTAAACATTTGTTTGAATCCCTACGTTGTTATCCTTAACTCAAAATCTCCAGTTGTGAAATCCTAAATCTACTCCAAAGATACTCTCTGACCTAAAACTCAGCGTACATGGTTGAATGATGAGAAATTATAAACTGACTCATCATCATTTATTGTGCACAAAGCATTTCAAGTATCTGACTCTGACACGAAGTATATAACAAAGTTGGATTGGTGGTGGTGGTGGATCAGCGTTGAGCGTAGGGAACTTTTTTGACTCATTTTAGTCTCCTTCAGACATGAGTTGGCATTGGCAGTGCTGCGGAGGAGCCACACCAACATCATCACCATCACCAGTTTATTTATTCTATCCTCTATCCTCAACACACACACCACCACCATCGTCCATCCATACGTGCGAACGACGTGTACACGTACGTACGTAAAGAGTTTAACTAAAAGTACTAACTGCTCTTTGGCAGTGGTGGACAGGATTTGCGAATTCTAGTCCACAACAATTTCTTTTTTGAGTAAAAGTAACTGTGTGTTTGTGTGAGCCTTATTGTAGGACACTCAGACAAACACATATACACGGGTTTTAAAAGAAAGGTTCTGAGTTTGTAGTTTCAAATTTCATTGATATTTCTAGAAAATACTTTTGGTTTTATTATCATTTTGGTGTTGTTGAAATACTGTCTGCCGGGCATCTTTAAAAGAGGAGGATATACCAGAAAGAGAGAGAGACAGAGGGGAGGAGTGCATAAGGGAAGTAAGAGAAGTGACCCTTACATGGTACCTCTCGTCGACAGCGTCAATTAATTTTTGTCGAAGTGTCAATGGCGACTGCTGCATGAGGCCGGGGGTAGGGCGCTTCTTGAGTGGGTGCGGCTGCTCAGCAGCAGCCAACAACGGAGACACACGTTGCTCCACCAATGATATTCTTGGAGTGACAGTAATGATAATTTTCTTGTTAATTGTAGACGAAGGAGGAGGAGGAGGAGGAGTAGGAGCGTCGACGGAGTTCTGCCACTGGGGGTCGTGGTTGTTTGTTTTGGAGTTGGAATTGTGTGTCGCTGACGGTGGGACGGGGGAAGTGGTGTTGGGTGCCAGTTTAACGTGTGTAGTGGGTGTGTCGGGGACGTTTTGAAAACGAACGTGCGGGTGGAGGAGGTACAGAACGTCGCAGTCTGATGGCGGACATAGACTGAAGAGAGCCCCGGTCTAGCAGTTGCTTTTTTCACATTCATCGTAGAGGAGCATTGGAGAGAGCCAGAGAGGAGAAGAAGAGGCGATGTTGCTGGCTGGCAGGCCACACTGACTGACTGCACTGCACTCATACTACTTCACACACGTCCAACAAGAACAAGTCTCCTCGGCTCCCTCCACCACCACCACAACCCTCCCCTACACCACCACCACCATCACTACTACTATTACTACTACACACTATCACAAGGTGGTGGTTGCACAATAATCTCCTCCAAGGGAACAAAGTACATCCGGCGGCCTCCACCAACCCTTTGCGCGTTAACTGCGTGGAGAAAGTCCAGCTGACTCGTGGTTCCATTCTTGTAGGTTGGAAGGAGACCCCCGATGGAACAGATGATGAGGAATACAACATGATCACTTCTGTGTTGCACTCCGACCAATGAATGCTGCTGATGATGATACCCTATGGCTTAGAGTATTGCTTGAGTTTCTTACAGGATTTCTCACTGCGCTAGTCACGAGAAGAACTATTGGGATGTTGGGAGAGATGAATATTCTGATGTTTCACACAATGCTGAGCTAAATTCGAATAATAGATACGAGAGGAAAAAGAACTCTCCTCGACTCTTGTGACTGATACGACTACGATCTCCACGGTATTTTAGATTCTTCACCGACCAGACGACGGACTGGGTTTCACGCAACCGCTCTGCAAACCCCTTAGTTTTTCATTATGAAAGTGTATTATCGTGTAAATGAATGTGTGGAAGATCACAACTATCACAAGGGACTCAAGATCAGATGAACATTCAGGGTGTGCATGATATTCAGGAGAGTATGATTATCTGGACGGTGACGATAAGTAGAGTTTACTGACAGGGATAAGATACAGAAAACGGTGGATGATGGGATGTATGAAGATATATGTATAGTGGTAGAGATTATGGTTATAGTGGATTTTATAGATTCCACTTCAAGCAACACGGAAGAGTCTAGCAAGGATGACTGCATGGGAGATTGGTTAGTGCATTTAGAAATGAGATTATAGTGTACGGCTAGGATGAATGATATTTAGACTTTAGACTTTAGACGAAGTAGCTCAACATTTTCTTTGAGAAATGTATATAATACTTGTAGTGCAGGGACTGGGGACAATTTCTGGGTATTTCCATTGAATTTGGAACATTCTACCATGTTACTTTATCAGTGACGACGTCAAAGAATGTTTGGTATTGAGATGTATGAATTTTTAAATGTATGGAAAAGTAGCAAGTTCCGAAGGGTAGAAATGTGTAATTGCAGGAAGATACGGGGTCGTGTAATAATCTAATCTTCAGACAGTTTTGTTAGCTGTTGCTGCTGGTGTGTTTGTCTGTTCATTTCAATTATGGGGAAACTTTGAAGAGACAAATTCCGCATGAAACTCCTCAAATCTTTCTTTATTCTGGTCTTAAAGATGGAGTCATTCATTGGTTGCTGGCCCCTGGTACTGGCAGCCTTTCAAAAGAAACTTTAGATATGGAGGTGAATGAGATTTAGAATGACCCAAAACTGTTGAGATCGGTAGTTCTATTAGAATTCTAAATTATAAATCGAATTAGATAGAATTTGTTCCACAGACAGGGCTCGAAATATGCCCCATAGTTTTACTACAAATGTAATTCAGTTAAGCCTTTACAGTCTATTGTAGACTTCTAGAGATTCTACTAATGTACATGCTACATTTTAATTTTTGATGTGAGCTAAGAAAATTAAACACCTAAACATTATAGCGAATGACAAAATGCACAAAATATTGTGAACACATCCACAATCAAAATATTATTCCACTAGTCATACATATGAGATGATGAGACAACGAATAGTAGATTGAGTGGAATTATACAACTGGATAATGACCATTTAATGGAATAATAACGGAAAGAAATAAACCAGCCATGGCCATCATCATCTGATCAGATGTTATGTATGTGCCTATAGGGTTTGCCTTCACATTCACCTCTACCAGAACCAGACACCCTGCTCTACGAGAAAGACATTCACAAGCTTTTTAGCTTTGCTTTAACGCTCTGTTCTAGTAGAACTTCAGTTCACATGCATCGTCATCTCAGACGTGGGGTCGGGGTTTATATCGTTGAAATACCTGTTGAATGTTACAGAAAACTACGTGAAAGTGGAGGCATATATGTTGATGGAACTTCCAAGAAGGCATGTCTATGTGGTACACTCTGCTGCGAAGTCTGATAAACCAACGCGATATGCTTGGCTGGTGTGCAAAAGCAGTTGCAGGAACGATTATATTCTATCCCCATTCGTAGCATTGCGAAAGGGTTGAGCACAGAGATGTTAAGGGAAGCAAGTAAAATGCTTATGGAGTTTTGTGTGCTGACAGAATCTGTGTTCAGGGGATGTGGCGTAAAATGGCTAACTTAAATGCACTTTCCTGCAACAATCTCCTGTCTGGTAGTCTTATCTTGAGCAAATATGTCCCTTCATATAATGCAAATGTATGTTGGTTGGTATTGCGTCACGGACAACTTCTCTACCGTAGCCTCTTTTATTGCGTAGCGTTCAGCTTCAGATGTTTAGAAACAGCACACTTGCAAGCAATTACAACCTTTAAAAATTTAAAAATTTCCACATAGCATTTCTTTTTATTCTCCATACCCAATGGAGATGCTTATGAAACAAATGACAGCAAAATCTTAAGACAAATATTTATGTAACATAATGAACCTCCTTCTTATCTCATTTTAAATGAACTTTTCCATTCACACACTTACTTTTCATTACGCAATAATGTAACATTCAGTACCATAGGTTTAATTGATAATATCAGTAACATGATGATACATAAATGTCCTATAGTTGCCTACAGCTGATTGCTTTCTCCTGGTAAAGTATTGGAGTTTTGTGTGCTGACAGAATCTGAGGTAACGTGGGATGCGGACATAGATTTCTGCGGACCCGGGAATCTGTAGTTCTCTTACTTAACTGCATAGTGAAAGTGATGGTGTCTCCTTAAAACTTTTGTATTCTGCGACTTAAGAATGTGGGCCAGTTTAATCAGACAGTATGGAACCAAAGTGGTGGCGACTGCGACGGTGAAAGGAGTCAAGGGAAAGCGACTTATTCCTACACGAGCTGCTCTTACACTGGTTTGTTTATATTTTTATTTCACAAACGATGACTGTTATTTAAAAAAAATTGAATTTGGGTTGTTTGCAGACTCCAGCCGCTATAAATAGAATAAAAGAGTTATTGATGGAAAAACCTGAATCGGTGAGTTTGGGTTGACGCATTAACGTGTATATGAACATGAAGTATTGAAAGTATGTGTAGTTTTTGCAATAATATTTATGACTATTTTTTAGATTGGATTGAAAATAGGAGTTAGACAAAGAGGATGTAATGGTTTAAGTTATACATTAGAATATGCCGAAAAGAAGACGCCAATGGATGAAGAAGTTGTTCAAGATGGTAAGAAGATTCAATTAGTAACACAATAATTATATTATTATTAGCATTGGTGGAGTAAAATGTGAAAATTGTTAAGCAGGAGTTCGGGTGTTAATCGATCAAAAAGCTCAGCTCACCTTGCTGGGGACCGAGATGGACTATACAGAAGGAAAACTTGCCTCAGAATTCGTATTCAATAATCCTAATATCAAAGGGACCTGCGGATGTGGAGAAAGTTTCTCCATTTAGAATCTACCTGATTATCTCGTAGAACTGTAGTTTGTTGTAGAGACGCAGTAGGTTTTGTTTTCGTACAATCACAATCAGATTGTACTCCACTTTGTTTTCTGGAGGAGTGTTGAGCGTGACTCGATAAAAAATATAAGAATTGTACAATGCTCGATAAACTTCTGAAACTAATCTTTTAAAAGTCTGGTCACCTATAATAATTGTTTGTCACAGCTTAAATAGCGCATGTTGTATTTCCTCGTGTCATATACGCATCAAAATTGTAGACAGCAATAAAACCAAAAATGATAATGGGAATCTGCCATCGACTTGGAAGTTGGAATACACATTTTTAACATCTATTAAATATGAATTTCAAAGTCTCGGGTTTTTAGTTCAAGCTGTTCTTAAATCTGGACACATTCTCACTTGAAGCCACACATAATCCCAGCCATAGCGCCGTGCCATCTACCCGGTTATTTAGCCTACTACTATATACCAGACTGGACTGGATATCTGGAGAACCCTGTATATTATTGTATGCATTGACACCACACAATAGATGACCACACTGTGTCCCTTGTGACTTGTGACCTTGAACCTGTCATGCACATGAAATCCGTGGCGTTATGAGGGTCAAAGGATAAGCATAAGAAAGGAAAGCGTTTGGATTCGAATGAGAAGATGAGGCTTTCTCCGAAGCAAAGCGGGTGTGGGAATCGGGAAGGGAATGGCGCCAAGTGTCACTCTGTCTAAAACGTCGCGCTCATTCTTTCACTTCTCTGTCGGTTCATTCTTCATCTTCGCTCCCTCCGCGGACAATACTCTCCCTCCGGTTTAACAATTACCTGTTTATTGCACAAGCCAAGGAGCACTTTGACGTTGACGTGATTTGGAGGTTAGTAGGAGGGCAGACGTTTCTAAACATCACAGAGAAGAGTGAGTCGAATAAATTAGATAACTTGCGGCATTGCGTCTTAGAAGAGGTAAACACACCGGGTTTAGAAGTTGGGAAGTGCGTTGTTCCTCGTCTCTAGAGGATTCATCAGTTGCATCCAGCAGTGGAACGAATCTCTGAGAAAGATGGCGAAGGTACATGTGTCAAATGTTGTTGTACTGAATAACCCTTGTACCTTCTACTCGTCGTTTCAATTTGAAATTACTTTCGAGTGTATTGAGGAGTTGAAGGAAGGTAAGTGTTAATCTTATCGGGTATTAATTTGGCGAGGGTGGAAATCTGGAAATATGAGAATAATGGTGTGTGATAGTAATGGTTAATTCTTAATACTTGCAGATTTGGAGTGGAAGATTATTTACGTTGGTTCGGCTGAAAGCGAAGCGTATGATCAAGTATTAGACACTGTTTTCGTAGGACCGGTGCCCGAGGGTAGACACATGTTTGTATTTCAGGTAAAAACCGAAGCAGCGTTTGTTGTTTTAATACGTCGGTAACGAAGTAAAGGCATCTAACTAGCTGTATTGTTTTACAGGCTGATCCTCCTGATATTTCTAAAATCCCTGTGGCTGACGCAGTTGGAGTTACTGTCGTTCTCCTGACGTGTTCATATAGAGGAAAAGAATTCGTTCGAGTTGGGTATTACGTGAACAATGAGTACACTGATCCAGAACTGAAGGAAACTCCTCCTCCTGCCCCGCTGTATGATAAGGTGAGCAATACATAATTGCAATTGCAAGTATTGCAATGATAATGTTCTTTTGTAATGATGATTTTTTTGGAATTGCAGCTCAATCGGAATATTCTTGCAACGCAACCTAGAGTGACTCGGTTTAAGATCGAATGGGATGATAAACCATCAGCCCAAGGAGACGATGGACCGTCATCAACCGGTGACACTTCAGCAAGAGACGAGAATTCGATGGACCAACTACACGACAGCGACAGTAATCCTCTTCTGGCAGATAGTGGAGAAAACGGAGATCTCTTTGGTGGACGGGATCGTACTGGGGGAGACAGCACAAGCAGCTTGATGGAGCCTCCGATTGATATGATGCCTCCAGCTATTCAAGCGTCAAATGATTCTCTGAGCAGCCCGATGGAAGTGATCTAAAAGTACTCCAAGTCGACTGATATTCTGTAAATAATGAAGTAATCGAGCGAAGAAGAATGGTCCGTCAAGATTTATGAGTGTTGTATGAAAGATGTGAACGTGTAGAATTTTTTGGAAGTTGACTGGACGTTAAAGACCAGTGAAGTTTTTCTTGTGTTAATATAATACAAGGTACGAATCAGAAGTGGTGGGTTTAGGTGCGGTGTTATTATTAATCATCATCCTGCAATATCCGCGTGGATATGCTACTTTACTTACCAGTTTGTGTACTTATAAAATGGGACAGAGCCAAATAAAACACATCAGTTTCTTTGCAAATACGAGTAACATGAATTTTTCAATTAACTTTATGAAAATGCCACTTTTAATGATTTGGAATGGTTTTTGTATCAACAAACAAACAAACAACATGTATTATTTTCGATCGAAAGTTCAGTTTAATGATTCGAAAATATGGTTAGTTATGACTTCACAATAATATCTGCACGAAGATATAAACCACCGATCGATCGGTGACGCATTATAAGTCCATTCGATTTCTAAATCTATAAAGTTCAAGACCAGTCCATCAGTTACAATTTGTGTGCCACTGCCCATTAGCATCCAAAAACAGTAGGATCATGTTGCGATTCATTATTTTTCGCAACAAATATAGGTACTGTTAACATGTACGGTTATTGAAGAATTCTACGAAATTCTACCTTCGTACGTAACAAGAGATTCTGCTATTAATAATCAACTTCGACGGACCGTCCGATTGGATTCTTATACATTCAAATAGCGAGAGAAAAATCTGCTGCAGCCGGCACACTCATGGGTGTTGTTCGTCCTTCATTGTTCATCCCTTGATCGCCGTCTTCAGCAGGATTGGAACTAAAGTCATATTTGAAATTCACTTGTTTTCTGGCTAAACCCCAGAACTTTTTTGGCTTCATCCGCTCTACTGCTGTAAATTTCCACCCTAAGTGTGTAGAACACCTACGACACTCGATGATAGTCCAAGCGTATCTATTACAATATATAAGCAATCATTAAAAACGAATGAAATCGAGACGAACTGTATATTGTAATGCCATTATCACTAATAAGGGACCCTGACCCTTACCCGGGGAACCAACTAGCTTCGACAGAAGGAAATCCTCTTCCTAATACTTCTTTCACTTTATGGACCGTAACTGTCTCGTGAACAAATCCGTGAGGGTTAACATACGTTCCTTGAGGTCCTTCGATTGACATCGAAAATATGTCAGAGCTTTCAGCGATAGTGGTTAGACAGTTCCGACACGTAATTACTCTGAACTGAATTATAAAATACGCACATATTTAGTTTATCGTCTACTTTACACAAATAAACCAATGCTGAAAACCACACGACTTACTGCTTTAGAGAGAAGGTCTAATTCGTATCGAAGTCTTTGAACCGGACTGTCCATTTGCAAAATTTTGATTCGGTGATGATCATCCATTGCAAGATTGAGTGCTAACCAAAAACTTAATTCATTGGCGTCTTTAGGAATGATACTTCCAGATTCAGTGACCCCCTTCAACTCAATTCTTAGTTTTCGATGAACTCTCTCTACCAAGCATTGCTCCTCGAACTGCTCATAAACGAAAAATGGAAAAGGTGTAAATGCCGAATAGTATTTGGTTATTTTTCTCCTATCTTGAATTTGTTTTCTCATATTGATGAGATCAGTGTCTTCCTCAGCATCTTCACTATCCATCGATTTATCCGAAGAATTTGACTGTGTTCGTGTTCTTTTTTTTATGCGAGTCGGTGACAATTCGGCAGCATCGAGAGGAGCAGCTTCAAATCTTTGTACAGGGAAACGATAGCGATGAGTGTTGTCGAATAAAATTGTTTGAACTAGAGGAGAAAGCCTAATCTCTGGGCGAATTTTGACAACTCCCATCAGGTTTCCATCTGCTTGCCGTCGAAAGCTGAGTACATTGAAGCGTTGACGGCCTTTAGCTTTAATGGAAAAAGTCGTAGGAAGAAGTCCACCTGCTTCAGCAACACGACGAGGTGAAGGTGGATCCTCTTCCTGAAATTCATAGATTTCGGCAATTGTTCCAAACGCTCCTTTGAATACCATACTTCCTGATGGCATTCCTTCCAAGCTATAGTAAACATTATGATTATCATTTACATCCATTTTCTTCTTCACACCTCGATTCGTATCAACATAATTATGAATTCCTGTATTACTCTGTATGGACGATGCCAAAAACTCTGTCTCCGGCTACACACCTTCTGATAGCGTTCTGAAACACTGCGTGAAAAATAGTCAAGGGCAAAGTCTGTCCAGGCACTAATTGTAGCCCCATAACTATCAGCGGTATTTCTGGAGTCGCTCCTTCATCCAAGAAAACAATTCTTCCCTGAAGTTCTTCCATTCCGCTTCCAAGATACTTTAAACCATAAATCAAACATAGCTCAGTCATATACTTTTATGATACCGTTTACAATAGGCTATTAAATCTTTATCGTACTGCATGTCGAGTAGGAAGTTCCTGATCAAATTCAGGAGGAGGACCATCCGGAGATTCATCATGGCGAGCACCTTCATCGTCGGATTCGTCATTTCTGCTCCCTACACCAAGAATTAATATCATTAACCTTAGCCAATTCTAAACTGTGTACATACATTCATGAGGCCAAACGTGTTACAAATAACCATGCTTTACATGCATCTTCAATTACAGCTGTACAGCGCCCCCCAAAAAGACAGCAAAGCATATATACTCCCCATCCATCCCCAAGAACTTGTACGACAACATTGCTACACAAGACAACACTAAACACCGTTCAGCCTCATGCATAGCAGGAAATCGTAAATCATCTGTGTTCGAGCAATCGACAAGTGAACTACAAAAAAAGTTCTCAAGTCGATCCCCACAAGAATTAAAGAATTTTTTGACAACTACTTGAGCGTCGACGATGAAAGATCCTCTCCCAAAGTCTTCTCGGCTGTCGCCTGAGTCGAAGAAGTCTTTCCATACCTCTTTCAATGATACCTTTTATAGACAACAATACACAAGTTAATTCTAAAATCGTATGAGGCTGAACGTTGTTCTTGGAAGTTGGCAGAGCACTCAAGGTCTGGCACTGTCACAGAGTGAATTACTACGTGCACACCGACACCACCAATGGATAATGTTTCATATATAAGCCAAAGAAGGGCAAGTTAAAAGTCACAGAGAGACCAATAATAAGTGAAGCCCCACAAAAGTCTCTCAATAGAAATTACCATCAAGTTCCTCTTCGAAATATCCATCTTCGACGTTATCCATTCCATCGTCGTCGTCATCGTCATCGTCACCCCTCACAAAAGGTGCTGGAAGTGGCCACAACTCATCAACAATCTGTTGTACAACTAGTCTCGCCTGATCCAATTCAGGTCCGTTGTGTTGTTGTTCTCGAGGAACTTCTTCAACTCCAGCAGCGACGATAACCTGCTGCTCAGCATCATCAGCAAGTTCTTCTGGGACACCGTCTTCGTCTTGAACTAATAGATGTTCTTCTTGGTCCTCACCGTCTTCTAGTATAGCGACATCCTCGATGATTCCATCGTCTTCAAGATCCCTTATTTCTCCTTCGTTGACAGCAACTGATGATGAAGCCTCTCCGCTACTCACTGGTTGTTGTTGTTGTTCTATCGCATCTTCAAATTCGTCCGAGCTTGAAGATGACATATTCTTGTCCCTGTCTGTCACTATCACCCAACCCAACAACGAAGAAAACACTCCACACACTCCTCAAGATCTCAAAACAAGCATGAAGATCAGTGTGATGGTAGATCTTTTACCTACAACATTACACACCGAACGAATTCCTACTACAGTACACACAAAAAAACCGTGTGCTGTGGTCTTGTTGTAGTCGTGACACTGGTTATCTTCAGTTATTTGCAGGTGAGGATAACCGAGTAAAGAAAGAGGCCATAATAACAGTGTGATAAACAAACTCCGTGTGGATGGGATTTGTGCGAAGGGAAAGTGACCTTCTGCGTAGTAAAGTTGTTTTCGTCTTTGTTGATGTAAGAGCAGCCGAAATGATGAGACTTTTCTCCTCGCACATGGCAATTCATGGCATTCATAAAACACTCGCCCAGGGAATCACGATCTCGCCCAGCCATGCACTTCCACGTCCACCACCTTCCAAGGACGTCTCTTTAAGTAGCCATTCAGATGCGCAATTTTGCGTTCTGGCATTTTATGGCATGTGCATTTTAATAGAATATGAAAATCATTAGATACAGGAAGTAGGAGGGTTATTGATTGGTGAAGAAATGGATATTTATGATGTACCCAAGAGAAAGTTCAACAGCTGCTACGAATTCAGACGACTGTGGACAAGCCTTGTTAATTGTAATAAAAACAATATGATACAACAATATTATACAATATAAATATTTGGGATTTGCGAAACCGTAAGTAGAGAAATAAGAGCCGTCTTGAAACTTGTTACGGGAAGTCATGAGAAGTAGAGGTTGTGCAAGGGCATTTGTTACAGGCTATAGACTACATCCATGCAAAAAGATGTGTACTTGATTTATATGCATATTCTGTGGTTCTTTGGGTGCTAAAGAAGATAATGAGTAGGTATAGAAGAAGTAGTTGCATAAGCTGGAGAGCACTAACCAAGACAAGGAGAGAAGGATAATCTTGGTTCTGTATGATTTCATACTTTTGTGAACATCTGATGAGGCATCTTAACTTGATTGCATATTCATATGGACTGAACTGGCTGACGTAGTTTATTTTAAATACGTTACACGGGGAATCAGAGTAATTAAATTAATTGCTTAAATATTAATTTATACCCTGCGGTAAATTCTTTACTGAAGTTCGAAAGGTCTCACAAGGATCTCTGAACACAAGGATCTCGAGGCTTACGAATTAAGACTATATCCTTTTACGTCTAGGACCAGGAACAATGGAGTTTGATGAGGAGGATCCTTCTGTAACTCGTTTTCGGGAGTACCTTAGAATAAAAACGGTGCATCCTAATCCAGATTATGGTATGTCTAAATCACTCACTCACAAGTTAAGATGATAATCTTATATGTTCTTTATAGCATCTGCAATCACATGGTTAAGGAATCAAGCTAAGGAAATTAATCTGGAGTTTAACATAGTTGAATTCCCCAAACCGGCTGAATTTGCATGTTGGCTGACCTGGAAGGGAAAGAATCCTAGATTGAAATCCATACTCTTGAACTCTCATATTGATGTGGTTCCTGTGGACGAGGTTCGGGACATAAAATAAAATATGTCCATCAGTTCTGCAGAAGTTTTGATGAATCAATAGAAACAATGGACACATGACCCGTTTGGAGCAGAAAAAGACTCGGATGGAAACATTTATTCCCGAGGAACTCAGGATATGAAATCAGTGGGTGTGCAATACCTCGAAGCGATTAGGCGACTAAAGGCAAAGGGATTCATTCCAGTAAGAACAGTACATGTCTCGTTTGTTCCAGGTACTACCAATAGATTATTTTCTTCGGAAACTACGAACTGTAAATGAGTAGAAAATTAACGAGAAAGCTGATAAATGTAAGATGAAGAGCTTGGAGGACGCAAAGGAATGGCTGAATTCGTCAAGAGCAAAGAATTTGGGAATTTAAATGTCGGATTCGCAATGGATGAAGGAATTACCAGCGATGACGAAAATTTCATTTTATCATTCACGGAGAGATCGATTTGCCGTATTTTTTTTTACTTTCACCGGTTTGGTTTGGAGGCGATAGTTATAAATTCAAATCCCTCTTGCCGTTTTCTTACAGAAGTAAAAGTGGCAGCCAAAGGAAATACTGGTCATAGTCTTATCCTCCATGAGAACACAGCCGCAGAGAAGTTACAAAAGGTTATTAATAAAATGTTAGAGGTTCGATCACAAGAGAAACTGAGATTGGAATCCAACTCAGATTTAGGATTAGGAGATGTGACAACTATAAATATGACAATGATGGAGGTAAATACTCTAAGATTTTATGGAAATTGTTTTATAGTTTCTTTGAAGGTTGGTGAAATTCATTAGACTATTTTGTGTCATTTTGTCTTCAGGGAGGACTTCAAATAAACATTGTTCCACCAGAGCTAAGCGTCTACTTTGATATCCGAGTGACTCCGCACTGGACCAAAGAGAATGTTCTAAAACTACTCGAGGACACTTGTCACAAAGCAGGGCCAGACGTAAGCTACGAAATTGTTATGCAAACAATGAATTATGTTGGAGTTACCCCGCTTGATGATTCGAATCCTTGGTGGGTGGCTTTTAAGAATACGTGTGACAATCTGTAAGTTTAATTTGAAACTCTTGAGATTCAACTGCTGTTATAATTACTGCAAGTACACTACCCAAACTCGACAACCAGTAATACATTTGAATGATTTCATGTGTGCTATGAACCAGTGGATTGCAACTCAAACCTATAATATTTCCTGGATGCACGGATATACGATTTGTGCGACAGCTTGGAATTCCGTGCTTCGGATTTTCGCCAATTAATAATACTCCAGTTCGCCTGCATGCAAATGATGAGTGCCTGAGTGAACAAGTATTTCTACGGGGAATCGAAATTTATGAAACTGTCCTCTGGGAGATGGCCAACCTACTTGAAAAATAAAAATGTCAGACCTAAACAGGCAGTGGAGGATTGTGTCATTAATTAATTGAATGTTATTGCAAAAATATTTTCATATTTCAATAGTCATGTTCACCTATTTTACTGATCGTTGATAAGAAATTTGCCGAGTCTTCTGACAGAAAAGTTAATCCTGTTATTACTGTTGACTGTCACTGTCTTTTTTCCTCCAACCATAAAACCTGAAGTGGCTTTATAATACGTGAAACCACAAACAGACAACATATTCATGACAAAAATTATTCCTCGCATAGTTGATACGGTAATCATACACTTGACATTGAAATATCCATATACCATGTAAAGACAAGGAGTGGATAGATCTATACAATAAAGCTATGATCCCCTTGATCCTAAACTACACTGTGAATGCATCATTGTGCTACTTAGTGTAATCTGTCAAACAGATTATTTTGGAACTGGCTGTACATAAAACTACTCCAAATTCGAGTTCAGTTCTCTGCTTCTCGGATCAGCTTGATCATCTCAAAACAGTAAAGCCGCATATAAATAGCATTTTCTTTAGAAGCACTATTCGTCTGAAAAATATTTAGTAGCAATGGCAGTAGAGGAACATATCGCTGTGACCAATTTCAGGGAATATCTGAGAATTAAGACAAATCATCCTGAACCCGATTATGGTATTTAATTTTTGTATCATTTAAACTGGAAAAGTAAATTATGAATGTAACTAGATAAATGACATATTGCAGCATCGGCTATCACATGGATCCAAAAACAAGCCACCGATTTGGGTCTTGAGTTCGGTATTGTTGAGTTTCCGAAACCTAATGAATTCGCCGTTTGGATTACTTGGAAGGGGAGAGATGCATCTTTAAAGTCGATTTTGCTGAACTCCCATATTGACGTGGTTCCTGTTGATCCCGTACGCAGATATTAGCAACTGCCTACCTTATAATACGTGTCATTATTGTACTATTTTCTATGGTATACTAGAGCAAATGGACATATGACCCCTTTGCAGCTGATAAGGCTTCTAATGGAAACATTTATGCTCGTGGGTCTCAGGTTTGTCTTTCTGAAACAAAGAATTAGGATGTTTCATATTTATCTTGAGAATTGAAGTAAGGCTGACTTGAATGAAAACTTTCAGGACATGAAATGTGTCGGGGTTCAATATTTGGAAGCAATACGGAAACTTAAGGCTAAGGGATTCGTCCCGTTGAGAACGGTTCATGTGTCCTTTGTCCCAGGTAATTAACAGTTCGTTTTTTATGCCCCTTGAGACGAGAGGATTACCCTCTTTAGCTTTTGACCCTTTTAGGAAGCTATAATTCCAGACACTCATGGGTGAATATGTAAATGTGTACTTGACTTCGTGTCAATCAATAGTATGTCCTTTCTAAAAATGTCTTTAGTCTGTGCATCAGTTTTATTTTATTATACTACACTTTCAGTTGACTGATTTTCTTAGGCGTCTGAGAGTTTTCATGTTATTGGTAAAATACTTTGCATGCAAGGGAGTAATAAAAATACCTCGACAAGTCACACATGAAAATGAATAGAACACGCAGCAACGAACACACTAATTACAATTTGTGTTTCTTGGAATTATAGACGAGGAAGTTGGTGGTTTCAAAGGAATGTTCTGTTTCGTGAAGACTCCTGAATTCAAAGCTCTTAACGTTGGATTTGCTTTGGATGAAGGAATCGCTTGCCCTGATGAATCCTTCCACATCTTTTACGGAGAACGAGCTATTTGGCGTAATGAACTTGAATATTTTCAATTACTTCAGTTTTGCACTTAAAAGTTGAAATGTTCATTCACTTTCTACAGAATTTAAGATGACTGCCAAAGGAAATACAGGCCACGCATCCTTATTGCATGAAAACACGGCAGCTGAAAAAATCCATAAAGTCATCAACAAGTTGTTGGGTCTTCGTGAACAAGAGAAAGCTCGATTGAAAGCTAATCCACAGTTGGATCTGGGTGATGTCACTTCCGTCAATATGACCATGCTCTCTGTAAAACTTTATTTAATATTTGTTCAAAATATTCGTATATCTCTACTCATGAAACATTATGATTTTAATGCAGGGAGGATTGCAGCCTAACGTTGTTCCTCCTGAGTTATCAGTCGTTTTTGACATCCGCATAACTCCACACATGAAACTGGAGGACATGAAAAAACTCTTGGACGACCTTTGCAATGAAGCAGGTCCAGAAGTGAGCTATGAGTACATTCAGCACTCAAATATCACAGCTCAAACGCCTCTTGTTGAGGATAATGTTTGGTGGACAACATTCCGCTCAGTAGCTGACAGCTTGTAAGTATTCGTTCCATATGGAAATAATAATTATAGTCTCGCCATTTATTGATCAACAAGGTGTCAATGTGAAAATATGAATTACGGCCCGGATAATATAAACTTTTATTGCCAGGAATATGAAATTGAATACCCAAATATTCCCAGCGGGTACAGATATTGCTTTTCTAAGACAGGTTAGAACTAAAACCTTTGATATTCTTCCAGAAAACTGAAACTGAACCAGAAAATATTTCCGGCTGCAACTGATATTCGATATGTCCGACAGCTTGGAATCCCAGCGTTTGGATTTTCGCCAATGAACAACACTCCCGTGCTTCTTCATGATCATGACGAGTACTTGAACGAAGGAGTCTATCTTCGGGGAGTGGACATCTACGAAGCTCTACTGGAGAAAATAGTCAACGTTCCAAAGTCTGCAACCACTCCATGATCAACAACACCCGATTTACTGTCTTATATACATGACATATATGAAACCATGACTTGAACGAATTAAAACCAATAGCTCTTTGATCTTTTATCTTTCACCATATGCCATTAGCTTGTGAATGACTGTGTGCAAAATGCTAAGTCTCTTATAAATCTTTAATCTTTCTATAAAGCTTTCATGAAATGAAAAGCCGATCCGTATCATAAAAAGTAATTGGGAATAAGAGGACCTCCACCTCTGTACATTTATTGCATTAACAAGTTTTACAAAAAGAAAAACAACCAGAGGTTATTGTGGAAATTGTTTGAAAAACATATTTACCTCATGAGCGCAAGCCATTGTACCAGAAGAGGACGTTAGCCCGATTAAGGAGTCGAATCTTGAAAGTCATGAAGATGTGAAGAATTATGAATGCGAGTTAGTGACTGTGTGAAACCCCCCGGTGGAGAATAGGTGATCGCAGAGCTCTGAATTTTATCTCACTTTTAGTTAGCAATGTTAGCGTATATTTAATTCACGGGTAATTGTGTACGACTGGGCCTGATGTTGAATGAACCAGCAGCATGTTCCATTCCATTACACATAAACTTCATATGATTCCAGTGAGATGAGAAAAACTGCCTTATATTGATGATGGTAATGCAAAGAATATGCTGGTAGCGTAAGTATTATGCATTATACAATAACAGAGATTCATACAGACAAATGCCATAAAACACGCTGTGCATCTTCAACAAGTAGATGAAGGTATTGAGGTGCTTATTAGTGCATTCTTCTCTACTTCCAGCTAGAGTACAAAAAACCTTGAAATAATGTTCAATGCAAATCTCGTATTGCAGCAATATGACTGTCTGGAACTCGAGAGTTTATTTCATATTACACATGCCTGGAGCTCGAACAATCCTTTTTAGATTTAAGTAGAGTGCAAAACACGTACAGTAATGTGCAAGTATCTGAAACTTATCTTAATGTTTTATCAGATTAGGATTTTTAAAATCAGACTCCACACAACAGCAGCTACTATAAGAAGTTAAGAAGTAACATTCCTTTCCCACCCATCCGCATCCTTTCTAGATATAAAATGAAGTTGAAGTCTGTGAAAGTATAAGTGGTTGAAGGCAAGTGATCATTAACACAAGAATTCTGCAATACGAGACATTAAATTGACTAAATATCGTCTATCGCTGTGTTTTTCATAAGGAGTCCAATCACCAGAGTCATAATTTACAGATAAAAAGGTCTAGCAAAAGGGTACATGGCAGAAAGTTAAGCAATTTAAGGTACTACAAACCTGATATCTGATCGATGAATCACAATTGACAAGGGAAAACGAATTCTATGAATCATATTAGCATAACGCTAGTCGACCCTTTTTACTTACGATCTGTATTTAACTTACGTATAATGGTTCATTAAGAAACTCCGCGCATAGTGTCCTTTGTTCATCTCCTATTTCACAAAATGACAATTTACCTCAACAATTAAACTCCTAACCTTTCCCCTTCAATTCATTTACAATTATACCTACACAACACGCCTGTTGATTAGTTCCACAAAAACCTGTTCATCCAGACTACTACATACATAGTCACCTACTTGCAAGTTCCAACCATCGCATCAAACTCGCATCTGAATTTCCATAATTGCATATTGAACACAACAAACCAAGTTCTTGAGATGACCTTCATGGAAAGTTTAATATCTTCACCAAAACCCATGCTACCATCACCGCGAAGCATTTGAGGACAATTTCAACTTCTCAACATACTCTTAAACTCATAGAGACGCCAATAGTAGTATACACACCAGGTACACAAAAAAGCGTTTTACGAGTATAATACGAATTATACGACTACACCTCATCATTATTAAGCAACATCTCATCAACCCTCTCATACACCACCAACCACACGTAGTAATACATACATAGAGAATTGCAAGCAATAAACAGCACGTTGTAACTAATAATCTCAAAAGATGATCTCCGAATTCCCCAGAACCTAAACCAAGGGAAATGAATCAACAAGATCTCCCATATCAAGTCATACAATTCCTCAGAATCTCTTTGTTCACGAGTGCACCCCAAGAAGACAAAGAAAAAGTGTCTCTGACTGATCCATACGATGTGAAGCATCCATCTGGCACCACCGCACCATCACCGCTGGAACAAAGAGAAGCCCAAGAACATAGGGAGGGAGTGTGTAGTACGGGCACATCTGGTTGTCCTTGGACCCCCACCTTCCTCCCCTCTCCCAGAATGCACTCTTCCTCCACTCGCCTCGCTTCTTTTACCTCCTCCCACAGCCGCACCCAACCTCCTCCCCCTCCTCCTCAGACCCCACCCGATCCTCCTGAATTTTCCCTTTCTCCCCATACCACCCTTGACCCTATATGACCCTAAACCAAATTATCTCGAATTTCTCCATAATTTCTACTCTTGGAGGGAATAATCCAGAGACCGCCATGATGTTTCCCTCCATATTCTCCATCCTTCTAGTAGTATTACTCACTCCTACCTTCCCTCCATCTCTTTTACACTTTATGCTGCGACTCCTTAATGATTCCTACAAAGACTTGTATGTTGACGCTTGATGAAGCGTTGATTATGAGTAATAAAAATTTTGAAAAATACTGTCCCCCCCACGAAGGTTTGGGGGATAGGTGGGAGCTTAAATGAAGTTGATGAACGTTGTAGGAGAGGAGTAAAAATTATGGAAAGCTAAGGGATTTTCTGAGACTTTCTGAAACAGCTTTGTTGGAGAGGAAAGTATCATGGCATCCAGTGAGAGACATAGAGATGTGAAGGTGCCGGGACGACCACCACCACCACCATCATCATCGAGTGTGTGTATTCGTTCGCCTGCTCTTCACAAGGAATAACCATTCTCTATGCCTTCTTACACAGAGAGATTGTATTGAGAGAGTCTTTTAGCTGGGTAGTTGGGTTAGTTGGGTACATGTATATACATAAGGTTCTTATTACAGTAGACTAGTCCAGCACTAGTTTTCTACGTTGGTAGTCAAGTCGTCCGGTGTGGAAATTTCCGGATTCTCTTCGTCATTCTAATGGAACTCCGAGGTAAGAAACTTAGTTTTTAAATTGATTAATTATTAAGGTATTATTTAAAGAGTTAGTTGAGTGTTAATCGGGTTGTGGATAAGTGACTTAAGCACAGAAGAATTGTGTGGTAGTGAGTGTATGTGTGTGTTTACTTGACTGACGGAGGCAAGTTTCCCTCCGGTTTGTACGAAGTTGCCGCTGACCAAGAGTCAACGTGCCCCATCGCCGATTTCGACAATAAAGTGTGAAGGTCATAGGCCATGACCGGTGGGGATTTTATGAGAATGATGTAGCTAAGAGGTCTTGTAACACTTATGGACCCTTTGAATACGGAGGGGTTGGAAATTCTTTGGAAAAATTCAGGTTTTTGGAACAAAGAATTCACACACACATGGGTTTACGTTTTGGTGGATTTGTGTGAAGTCTTTGTTCACTCTGATTTGGATGTGGGTTAGTTAATTAAGTATACGTAGTGATGGGGGATTAAGGGTTCCTGAGGGTCACACAATTTTATAAGGGTAGTTGAATAGTAGGGCAATTTTGAGGTAGGAAATCTTGCGAAGTGAGCAATAATGGATTTTGATGAGAGTTGATGAAGTTCCGGGAGGATGGAGAATCTTCTCTGGAGAAGAAATGACACTTAATGAGATGTTCTAAGATATTTTCAATTAATTAGTGTGATGAGTGGTGCTTAATGTCTTCTTGTAATTTGTTTGTTGCAGGGACGAATAGCTACTACATGTAAAAAGAAGAGGACCGTGTCTCACTTTTTATAGTCATTTATGATAATCAGTCCTTTTCTGGATCTTCATCGTCTAATCGTCGTCGTCGTATTACTTTAAGACTTAAATCATTGTGCTGATTGTTAAACAGTGACTGTGTGTACCTTGAAAATTAGTGAATCTTAAGACTTCAACGAGTGTGGACTGAAACAAAGTGTAAATGAATCTATAAATGCTTATCAATATAGTATCTGTGTTGTAGTTGTCGAAAGAAGTGTATCTGACTGATTACTGATTAGTGTTGGAGTGTGTGTGTATGTAATTGTAAAGATATACACAAGGCAGTATTACTTATAACTTAAGTTCCGTATTATATACGAGAAGACGTCAAGAAGATGGATATAATGTATGGAAGTGGAGGTGAACGCGATATGTCGCTGCAAGAGATGATTGAAGGGGACTTGAAAAGTGGGGATGACTTTTTGGGGAAGATGCCGTACTCAACGGACGACTTTTTGGATATGCAAATGGGAGATTTGGGAAATGGGGGTGGTCCAAGCCTCTTTGGAGAGTATGGTTTTGAAGAGCTGGGTATGCATTTTGACTCATCGGAGAACATTTTCGTGGACACATTTTCGGACCACCACCATGTAAATGTGGTTAGCAATTCCTCTACTAAGTCGGTAGTGGTGGGGACCACTAGTTTGAATGGGAGTGGGGGTGTGGTCAAAAGTGCTGGTGTGGGTGTGCCCAGACATTCTCGTCAGTCGTTACTCAATAAGTCAAACTCCGTGTATGTCACTTCCTGGAATTCTATACTCAATCGCTCTGACGTTTCAAAAGGGATCTCATTTGAGGAGAGTTTGGGGATCATGGTAAGCACTTTTTAATATCTTAATTTTAGCCGCTTTGGTAATTAAGACAGTGGGAAACGTGTGGGTCAATCGTTCCCACCACCACACGCTTTTATGAGGTTATGCAAAGGTCTTGATGGTTCAAAATACAATTATTCATTTCATGCAATGTTGATTGCTTCACAAGCCGTGGGCATTAAGGTATTGAGGAATCCGGTTACTATTTCTTCGGAGAATACAGGCCGGATGCATGAGGATGGGTTGGGTATATAGATGGATGGATGGATAGACTCTTTCGTATTGTGTAGAGTTTTCATTCATTCTGTTTTCATTCATTGTCTTCCAGTTTTTTTTTGCATGCACATTCATTGCTTCGTTTTACTAGGGCTTGTAACGAGCTAATAATTATCGGGCAAAGCACATGTGTTTATCATCTTCGGTATTCTCATTCATATCTGACTTCATTAGCTTTGGTTATCTCTTGTGGAGGCAGATATCATAGAATTTTGTACTGATTGTTGTAGAGTCATTTACTATCCTACTTTTCGTTTGGACAAATATTTGTTTCGGTTAAGATGGCAAGTAAATAGCAGTTGTTGAATTGATACATGTTACGGGTGTATTAAATTGTAAGAGCATTAATAATAGTGGATTGGATGGGATTTACTTTCGTTATCTTTAGTTCATTGTATATGATCCACTTGACAGATTATTTTTTGCATAAATATCATAGTATTTGATCATGTTGTGACTAAAACTTGACTTATCAACCTTTCGTGTTGAAAGGGCAATTACCTCTTTTGTGTACTCGCTGTAATGTGAGGTGCTGATCATGAGTAACTTACTCTGTGAGGACATGGATTCTTTTCTTACTGAAATAAAATGAATGGATATGTATTATGGGTGTTTTGTAAGAGTAAGGAGGGTAATTGAGACTTTTGGGTCGAGAAAGAGATATGTAAACCTTATGAAAGAAATGTCACATTATCATGCATCATAAATAGATTTTATGTCGATACATACTCCCTTGCATTGGCTTCTGAGCTGCCTCTTTTTCCGTTGCATGTTGGCTGCTTGCTCAAGTCCTTCTTGGGGATGGGGAGCAACGTATAAAATGATTCCCAGAATTATGTTTACTTTACTGATGAATTGTAAGCTTTTATGGCATAAAGATTAAGTGGTTGGTAGTTGGTAGGTAAGAAAGGTTGGTCAAAGGAATAAAAATGTTCAATAAGGGTTCATAGCTACAACAGCGAACGTGAAAGGAAAGGTCGCAATTTCAGTTCAAAGAATTGTATTGAATTAGTAGAAGACGAAAGAGAGGGTCGTATGGAATTCTTTTCTTTTCAGAAGGTCGTAATGAGGTCGAAGGCAAAAAGGACCGGGTACTTTTCTCAGATTGTTTGATGGCCAGTTTTCAATAACAATGAAGGTCTTCTGTTTTTCCACGAAAATACAACTTTTGCAGTCTTTCGTACAACTGTACAAGTGTAATTGTGAACAGGTCCTTCCTTAAAGTCCTTCGACAAGAAGAAAGGGTGGTAGTCTTTGTTTCTCAGAACTCGGAAAACAAAGATTGAAAGTTTCATATCTTTCACTACTGCAGTTGAGCGAGTCTATTTATTTAAATAATGAGTGACTGTTTACAGTTACATTTACATGTTGCAGGCGAATTGAAATAGAGAAAAGGAAAACTTCAGTATGCACAAGAAAGTACTTTATGTTTCCAGCATCCGTTAATCATGGGATCTGGGATCATGACCTAGGTTAGAATTTCATTGAAATTTTTCTTCGGTCCTTATTCTAATTCTCTATTCTCTCTGTACTGTTTTATAGTTTCATCAGTTTAAATTGTGGTTGAATGAAAGTTGATCGAAAAACAAAATAGGGTAGTAAAAGGACTGCCCGAACAATGTGGTAGTATAATAATTACAATGTCACATCCTGCCTGGCTCCTTATATGTTATACGAGATATCAGATGTAGTAAAATTGTATAGGCAATAGGTGAGAGTGGTAGTAGTAAAGTAGTAAAGCAATTCATATCATGCAATATGACGCAAAGTTGCCGGTTTCCGTATGGTCATGATACTAATGTACTTCAGTATCCAGTACACCAGATCACGCAGAGAAGTACTAATAAATGGTGGAAGTAAAATGAGTTGGGGTAGTAAATTGACCCTTCATGTGTACAGAAATAGGGACAGGAAGGAAGGAACCCTTCTTTTGAACAACTGGCAGAGGATGGTTTCATGAATGAGGGATAAAAATAAAAATCTTCTCACGACACAGTGCGTGAATTCTAAACTGACTACTCGTAGGGAAGTAAGGAAAGAACGAAAGGAAGGGTAGCAGAGAATTAGTATTTTTATATTTCACATTTGCCGTGTACGTACGGGTTAGTACGGAAGGAATGAAAGCAGGGAGAATGTTACAGGAACTGTTTATTTAAAAGCAAATAATTTATTTGAATACAATCAAGAGAACGGTAGGAACTATTATTAATTCCAACTGGTACCTAAATTGAATCTCTCATAATGGTAATTTCCTACTGTACTTTACTAATTATACAACAGCTTTTGAAATAAAGAAAGTCTGGAAAGTCTTTTTTGTGACACTCTTCTCTTCATACTGAATGAATGATATATTAGGCTTCTTCAAATAAATGTGTAATATTATTATGTTATCTAGTGTTGCTGTTGGTTGATCCATAAAACTTCGTGAGAAAGGGAAGTTGAACTATCTTCGTCTTCAACTAGTTGTGGCAGTTGTGGTTTCTTTCCTATGAACAAAGAGATTACGAAAACTCATTATTTTGAACAAAGAATTGGCAGACGAGCAATTAAAATTAGCATATGTGGAGTGGAGGGAATATGAAGGCTGCTCGCATGTTTTCAGATTCAGAATGAAACGGTGATGATGAAGGATCTTGATGCAAGTGTCTGGCAAACAACTATATAGTAAACAGTGTAAAAAAATGAGCCGTCTAGTCATTATTTAGGCCACTTTTTGTTCTTGGAAGAGAGACTAGTCTCTGTGTAAAATTCAGACTTCATGTGAGATGTGACCCTCTGTTTCCAATGTGTAGTCAATTGGAGTAGTAGTACTACTACTACGATGATAAAATACGATTATCAGCTGTCCTTTTCCTGCCAGTTGGCTAGTTGTGAAAGTCATTGTATTAGATGCGTGTATCCGTCATCTGACTTTGTATCATGTGGAAATGTGGAAGTCCAGTACCAGTTGTGCATGCATCTGTTTCTTACATACTTATTTCTGGTTGAGTCCATTATTGCCCGTTTTCCAATTCCAATTATTCGATGATGGAAAGATGGAATACGAATAAACTGTTAGAAACTATCGAACTTGCATTATGAATATTATGAGTACGATGTGATAACGGAGACAGACAGATTTGTAGATCTGATAGACCTGCGACGATGCGACCTACCGTACTTGATACAGCCTATCTGGTGATAGTAGCACATTGGTGTCGAAACAAATAGAATATTTTGGGGCAACTTATTGACTACTGCTCAATCAATTCTAATTCTATCCCCTAGTCCCGCACTCCCACAGATGATTCTAATTGATTTTCTACGAATTATTTCGTGAATGTCTGTATGAGTGTAGTACAGTTGTACTTTCACCATTGGTAGTACCTAAACTTGTGTAGTATTGTGCCTCGTGTAGACGGTCACTTTGTTCCTGTAAATATTAATGTAATTTCTAAGCCACGCGTATAGCCGGATTTTGAGTACAACAGCTATTATTATTATTGAATTGAAATAGAATTCATGAACATTATGCAATTTTAATAATAATAATATGTCCTGTCTGTTTGATATCGGTTGGTGATTGAATGGGTTATTGTGCTGTTAAATAATAAATGTATTAGGTGAGTAGACAAAGCAAGGAAAAGAAATGATAATGCGGGTATGTATCCCTTGCATTCTGTGTGATTCAGGTAGTAAGTCCCATGAATGCACTTTTATTCATTCGTGTGGATAATAGAAGGGTCGAGTTTTTTGTCAGTTAAAAATTGCTTTAAAAAGTAGAGGCGGTTGGTCTACATTTGCCGTACAACATGGGGCCGGGTATTTAATGCTTGAAGCTATACCAAGGCTTTCAAATGAATGTTGGTCCGTTTTGGTAGTGGCAGCTACGAGGACAGGCCTAAGGGTCTTTGAATTCATAGACTGGAAAGGGTGTTTTTGTGTGGAGGGTTGTATGTCTGTCTGTAGTTGTAGTTTTGTTGTAGTCAGCTACTCCTTATTTAGGAAATCGTAGATTTATCCTTGGACTTGGTTCATGGTATGTAGTCGTAGATGATGTCGGGTAGTAAAATTGTGGAGTAAATTTTTAACGTCTACTTTTTTAAGAACTTGTTTCCCCTCCTCTTGCATATGAATACCCTTTAGAATGTCGTTTGCCTTGCCTTAATTGTAGTGTGCCTGTAGAAAGTATGAGATTTGAATTCAGTTTGTCCTTTCAGGCATATTTATGTTTGTCTCAAACTCAAACATAAAGATTTTAAATTAGCTTTTGGCAAATTCTTGTTTAGTAATTGGTTATGGTTCTGTCTTTAAGAGAATGGTACGATGGTATATAAAGACATGCTAGGAGAAGAGGTGGAGGTGGATGATTATGTTTTCGAGTCCAAATGTTAAAGAGTGAGGAAGTAAAAGTCTGTTTTCGGGTGGTGGAAAGGCAAAATGTGTAATCCCCAATGCCCGGATGCGGGTAAAAGTTGGATAGAGTTCAGTTTTGAGGGTCAAGGGCTGGATGCGCTGCTGTGTCTTAGGTTCTGCTCATCTGGCGAATCGATACCTTCTTGTTCATCTTGGTCTGTAGTGTATCATATTCTCCGTACATCGGTATATACTCGAACATGTGTGTATCTGACTTTCTGACTACAGTCAACAGTATGGGAATTCTGTTAAGAAGTGGCATGAAACGTCAAGCGGATACAGCTCCTTAGATAGTAAAAGTCATTAAGTAAGCTCCAAGAAAAGCTAACAAACAGCACTATATACAGCTGCTACGCGTATAGTTGATGGGAAAGAGATCTTGTAATCTCAAGAAGTGTTGTTGGGAGAGGAAGTGGATAAGTTTGAACAAGATTTTCAAACATAATGAAAAGATAGTGTGGATTCTGTAATTTTTTTCTTTGACCTGTCATGTCTTTTCGTACGCATAATAAAACTACCTTCTATTAAGTACTTTTGCCTATTAGACTGAAAATACTTTTGAAGTAAACGGAAGACATTCACTGACGAGATAAATGCATTGGAAGAGCTAAATGGACATATAAAGTGTTTTTTACCAATACGATTATTAGCATTCAAACCTGTAGGCTGTTTGTAGTAAAAGAAAGAAAATCTCCATTCGTCTGAATATACCAATCTATGTTATGGTGTGACCATGAAAGTTCTTTAGCCGACAAATGTCCCATTCGCCCCTGATGACGAGTGGGTGAGTGAATGAGTTTAGCTTAAGTATGCATCATAGTAGATAAAGTTAAAGATACACCCATATTTAGTTGTGATGCTGGAAACAAGTCGAAATCTTTGTTCAGTTTATTTTAAGAGGGTGGAAGTGTAGTTCTTATAGTAGAATAGTAATGTAGAAGGGAAAAACGAATGAAAGATATGGATGAATTGAACGTATCTTAAGAAATGTGGATGGACGAAGAAGTAAAAAAAACAGATGGATTCTCAAATAGACATTATTACAGAAGAGTACCTTTTAGCTTTTAGTTAGCGAGTGTCTTTATTTCTCGAAAATATATTTTCTCAAGTGTATTTTACGGTAAGAAGGTTATGCTTTCGTACCTTTTACCTTGGTCTCACTCTTCTTGTGTCAGTCATGCATTTTGAGAATATAATGTGAGAGGGTGGATGGTTGTTGTTGGTTAGCATTAGCAGGAGAGAGTATATGCCTGTCTAAGGTTTTTAAAGTTTTAATGCAGATAAGTATTACGTGAAGGATGGAAATAAAAAGACAGAAGAATGAGAGATACAAGATTTTTATGGTTTGAGAATCCTTGGTAGGCCATTGAGCTCTGGAAGAAATGTATTTGGTCATCCTTCCATCACATCTTTTCGTTGGAGACTGGATACGGTTTTTAGCTGAGTAACTCCATCCCCACCACCACCAGTGAGATGAAGTATACGTCCAATGGTACTACTGTCCCTGGATGGTCCGTCTTTAAAATTTTTTAAATCTTTATATCGTTTTAAAACCATCGAGAGAGTCTCTTGAGACTTGGGACAAGACTCGCTGTGAATCCCCAATGATTCTTTATGAGAACCTAACAAATGGTTTAGGAGAGATTGGTAGGGACGTTGCGCGATTTGCCAACACTGCCTCCCCTTGTGGAGGACGTACTCCTTTGTCCAGCATTTCTAGCAGACCCCCGCTCGGGTTGTCCTCGAATGGTGTGTCGACTCTCGAGCACCAACAACTTGGAACTTTTGTATGTGCTGGGAACTGCATGAAAAGTTGAGATAGTCATAGTCCATGGAGCTAAAATGTGAGTAGTGGATGCTGCTGCTGCCATGTGCTGTAAACGCAACTTTTAAGCTGACAGAGAGGGAAAAGATTCCAATAATAAACCCATGTTGATGTATTTGCGGTGAAATGATGCACGTGGTGTGTGTGGTATTGTTGTACTTGCTTTTTTGCTCTGTTTAGTAGTCCTTGGCTTGCTAGCGGATGAGTGACATAGACAAATAAACACAACAGTTATTTTCACAAAGCTAGTCAATTTCTGTAGTCAATTAATTTCCAGTACGGTTTAAATTGAGCTTTAATCAAATAAAAGAATGGAGGATAAAAATATACCTGTCACTTCTCGAAGTGTGTTTGCCGAGCGTCATCCTTATTTTAAGGGAATGAATAACATGGAAATAGTGAGGAAGCTTGTTGACTCGGGAAAAGTGGTAAATCCTGAGGATGTCTTGGGTCATGAGTTGTTCATGTCACCTGAAAAAAAGGCCGAATTGGAGGAAGAAGGTTATGACGTCTGTCAGGGGATGAGGGACCCTGAAGACTTGAGTGGGAATGAAATCATCCGTGTCAAAAACATAGGGACAATTATGATCCTTGGAGATGGTATTCCAATGGAACCCATATTAACGCAACCTCACTTCAATACCGTTATTGAAAGTTTCCGATCTGGGTTAGGTCAGTCTAGGGCCAAAAGTCGTAAGGTAATCTTAAAGAACAGGAGAAAGATAGATTAATAGTGGCCTAAAATAAGGTTTATAGGGAACAAATGCTAATTAACGCGCGGGATGCTTGTGAAGCTGATATGACAAAAGGTGTGAGTAGAAGTTTAATAAGAAAATTTGTTTTTACTTAACAGGTTGACCCATCAAGCATTGTTCCAGCGTCTTTGTCAGGATCCACAGGATCTTCTTCTATTGGAAGTGAGACTGATCCAGAATGTTTAGCAACGGATGACGAAAGTGAAAGTGAGTTGGCCACGGGAAGTATTGCAGCGTGGATTGTGCCCGAGACGGGGTCACGAAGTCCTTCTCCAGCAGATGCAGAGTTTGAATTAGAGGAACCAGAATTTATTCTGGGAGGTGGATCTCAATGTGTAAGTGAACCTCCTGCGAAGAAACGGAAGCAGAAACATGACCCCCAACCGCATCCGATTGACGGGAAGATTTATCCAAAACCTGGATTCTCGTATTCTTGTCTCATCGCAATGTCGTTGAAGAACTCTAAGACTGGCTGCTTGCCTGTTTCGGAAATTTACAAGTTCATGTGGTGAGTTTTGATAGCGTTTGTTTATAATGAAATGAGTAGGAATGTAAATTTAAACTTGTGTGTTCTGGTTCCTTGCAGTGATCATTTTCCATATTTCAAGACCGCTCCTAGTGGTTGGAAAAATTCGGTGCGTCACAATTTGAGTCTGAATAAGTGTTTTGAGAAGATCGAAAAACCCGGTAACGGAGCTCGTAAAGGATGCTTATGGGCTCTTAATCCGAGTAAAGTTCATAAGATGGATGAAGAAGTTCAGAAGTGGTCGAGGAAGGATCCTCTGTCCATTAGAAGAGCAATGTCCGACCCAGGTTTGCGAAATATTCTTTTTATTTTGTACTTATTCCAAGGTTGTTGGTTGTTATTTATGTGGCTTTACTTAATCTCTGTAGAAAACCTTGAGCTGCTCGAGAAAGGGGAGTTAAAGAAAGATTACAGTGGAAATGGGTCAGATGAGGACGAAGATGAAGAATTTGTTGACGCATCAGGGTCCGTTAATCCAGCTCAAGTAAGTTTTGTCAGTTTCTATCACATACTTTTGTTATTATATCGAAGTTATTTAAGTGTTAATTTTTTGTTTTAGTTGATTGTTCGAAAAATGAATGGCCAGACTACGTCTGTTACTTCTCCTGTACAATACACCACGGTTTCTCAAGTCCACGCTTCCATGAATGTAAGTTTACAAAAGTTTGCATTCTGCATTCGCTTAGTTTAACATAACTTGATTTATTATACTAATTGACAATCTCTGAATCACTAGCGTCCGGCTGACCAAAAAATCCACGTTGCAAAGAAAGATGATCCTCTTGAATTCGGGACAATCACAAATGTACAAGGGAACTACATTTGTACAGCCCAAGGAGCCCAAACCTACACGCTTAGTTTTTCCAATCTAGGCAGTTCAACTCCAATCATCATCAGAAGGACTCAAGTGAAATGATTACCAGCCGAGGATAAACTCAATTCTTTAAAAACAGGATCCTCCATACTTTCTAAACTCATCCAAAACTTACATGGCTCTTGTGAGGCCGAAAATTAAAGTCAGTAAAGCAGTACTAGTTTGTATGAGAATCAATATATTTATGGACCAAGAGCACAGAGAATTGATATGGTTGATATTGATAATGCTACGACGATGATTGATTAATAACTGAATTGAAGAAGGAAGAGAGACTGTTTGCAAGGAAAAGGACTGATTATTAAAAATGACAAGAGTGTAAAAATTGAGATATGGCAGTTAGGTAAAGTATGATACAAATTCTTCTGTAAAACCAACTTACCACCGCAATTCCCTTCCTGCAGTCTTTGCTACAAATGGTATCCCAACCTAAAGTTATTTTATTATAAATAAACTACAAATATAGGTTGGTGAGTATTAATGTTAGAAATAAGTTATTTTCCTTTTGTACTGTGAAGGATCACCTGTTTGTAAGATACGTCGTAGTATGACTCACCATCAGAAATAAGTACCCTGAAAGTTTCCATATACTTCGAAAAATTATCCATGTCTAGAATTTCTCACTATCAGTAGATAATATCATCTGTATCAGCCATAAGGGAATCTTTAAAAATCTTTTAATTCCTAAATACACCTGGAGAAGCTAGCTGCTCCTTTGATCTTGATACAAACTTTTTACTATTTTATAGATACCAAGATTTCTAACAATGAATAGAATTAAGATTAATGTAAAATATGGTTTTCAGAAAAGAGCAAACCAGAGATACACAGAAAGTGTTTCATACTAAAAACTAAATCATAAAAAAATATATATTAATCTTATACTTCTAGAAAGTACTATGTGGGAATTAGGTAGACGTAGAATACCTACATAGGTAGACGTAGAATACCTACATAGGTAGAGTACAAGTACAACTAGCGCGTATTGGTGATAATTGTTACATTGTTGTCGAGATATATACCTCGTGTGTGAGTAATCAAATTTTGTTTCCTATTAGGTAAGTCTCGTAAGTGTATAGGTAACATAGGAGTGGTAAAAGTACCTTTATATTTTGTTGGTGAAGTTTTCTTGATTTTTACTTTTGTGACAGTGATTTGCACAGATACACATTATATCACCCATAATACTAGCGCGTACACTTGTGGAGAGGCGTTTGTTACTTTATTAATACTTTACTACACGAAAGTCGGTTTATTATAAAGTGATGAAAACTGAACGCTCCGTAATTTCAGTTGACTGTAGATTGTATAAAAGAAATGTATAAAATATAGTAAAGTTTTGTACGTGTATATACAGTAATTCGAATGTCTGTTTATTTTACTCATTGAAGAATTTGGCTCAGTCCTCATTCATGATTACGAAAAATTACCATTTCTTAAAGAGACATGTAGTTGGGGACCTTCTAGCTAAGTCCCGTCTTCGTGGCCTCGGTCTCGGTCTTTCTGGACTCCTGGCAGGCTCTTCATCTGGTTGACTTCCGGCGAAGGTACCTCCAATTGCAATGACATGAGATGCCAACGTCTCACAAACTGCACCAACTTTGGCTTTTGGCGACAAGTGCAAAGCATTGAAGACTTCATTGATCATTTGTTCCTTTCTCCGAGCAACTTCAGGAGTCCAACCATTGGAGCTTCCAGTAGAATTATTGTTCGCATCTTTCAGATTATTTCCATTCTGTATATCTTGAGCGTATTCACTGTCTCTTTGAGATTTGCTGTGTCGAGATGATCTATCCTTGCTCCGCTGTGATCGAATTCTGTGCCCTACCTTGCCAATTTCTTGAGAATCCGCTACTGTTTCTTCGTCGAATGAGACTGTCTTTTTCCGACTCTTGGATTTTGTTGTGGACGTGGACCTTTTTCTTGAACATGGTTCTCCAGGGTTCAGATTCAACTCATTCATATTATTCTCTTCACCATCTCGTCTTGACAGCTGATCTTTTCTACGCATAAGTCGGTCTATGAACTTCCTAGTGTGTACATTGGACTGACTACCCATTTCGTGTGCTTGACTTTTTGCAGGTTTTAAAACATGCAGATTTCTTTCTTGCATTGACTCTCCATCATGCATAACTACTTGTTGATCTGGCTCTGGTTGTCCAGTTGGTCTTGGCAGTACAAACTTAAACGTAGACAAAGTAGCATCCGTACACGATGGAGATTTCATAAACTGTTCTGTTGGAAAACAATTCACGCTGCTAAAGTCAAATGGGGGACTAGAAGAGTCCATCCAATCCTTAGCTGCAGCTATAGGCGATCTAGGGCACAACTTTACTTCCTGAATCTCTTCCCTAACACATTCAGGATTTGGGGGATTAAATGGCGAAACATCCGGAAAGATTTCTTCAGTTAAAGTGGATTTGTCAAGACAAAGTTTGAAAACCTAACAGAGAACACACGAGTTTATGTCTGCATGCATATAACAACTCATTAAAAAATCATTACTTCTAATGATTCAGTCTGTACACAAACAGTTTGCGAATCTCCGCCTGCGTTTTTACTCTCTACTTCCGGCTTCGTGGGATTCAATAATTTGTTTTGAAGAATGACATTAATGCTCATGATTGAATCCAACTGGGCCTTGAAGTTAAATAGGTTAAATAATATAGAATAGGTATAACAAACGGCAAGCACGATTACAGCAAGAGTGAAAGCTACTTACATTCAACGAGTTCACATCTACTTGCAAACTGTTGCACTCGCTCATTTTATCTTCCAACTGTATCGTAAGCTGCGAAAGTAGGGCATCCTTCTCTTTTAACAACTTTTCGTAGTATATCCTGAAAACAAATAGGATCACGGGTTAGATAAGAGAATTCAAATGATTAGACTACTTTCTCAAAATGACACTCAAAGGCAACACTCACCTGTCTGAATCGTTGCTCTCATCCTCATCCAGTTGAGTCGCAGTCTCTTGGTAAACCTTCTTAACATGATTATTGTTGCCATCAAATTCTGGTTCGATATTTTCGACTTTCTCCGGCTGCAAATCTGTTTGAATGTCTGTGCTGACGTCTACGATGGTTTTCTTACTTTCTCTATCAGTTTGACAATCCATGTGTTTCATTGTTACTCTCCCAATAGGAAGTGCAGGAGGTTTCTTAGCTTTTTCTTGTTCTCTTTGTACCTCTTGTCTATCAAAATTATCCCTGTATGAGGACAATCTTGACCTGGACAGAGTTTTCCGCGCTTCAGCAGTGATCGTTGTGGCTGGACGACGGCCAATGGGACTTGGAAGTCTACTTGTAGGGGCTGATCGACTAGATCTATTGGAGGTTTCGTTGTCATATTTCCTCAGGGACTCTTCAAACTTCCTACTTTCTACAGGTCTGCAAGCATATATAACATGGGTTTGTTCTCCACTTTCCTTACTGCAATGTTTGAACCTCCGATAATTTTGGGTGTCAGATTCATTAGATCCAGAGTTTCTTCCGATCGGAACAGGGATGTTGGAGCGTCTCTTCATAAAAGGAGGTGTTGGTGGACTTGGGCGGATGTTAATGCGACTACTGCAACGGCTGGATTCCTTGCTAGAACTCTCAAGCAACTGGTACAAAACTGTGCCATGTTTCACAGGAAACTGCGGCTGACTTAGCTGCACTGGAACTGAAACTCCAGAACTCATGGCTTAAGCAGTGCTACAAAAAGGTTGCTTTCCGATTCGGGGCAGCTTCGGTGAAATTGTAGGTAATGTTTTCAGGCCTGTAAATTGATGAACTGTTGATCAATTTCTTGTCAACCACAGCCCGTTTCAATATTTAATCTCCTTGGCCACTTTGCATCGCAACGGCTAAATATATGTGTCATCATGATCGCTGCAGCCGCAGCCTGTATTGCGAAATTACTTTGACAAGTACGAAAATGCATGAGGCTCATTTATCGCCTCTCAAGGTTCCATAAAAGTTCTCATCATAATCGGAGTGACAAATTCATCAGAAACACATTAGTTGGCCAGAAGAAACATGAGGCTAATGGCATCATATAATTTATCTATCGTCTTTAGAGAGAAATAGCTGAGAAATGTTGCACCTCACAAAACATAAAGATCAACTTTTGTGGTAATTCGCTGTCTCATAAATCATCATTTCTCCTCCTTTTATCTTCCACAGATTTTCTTTCTTGTGTTGTGGGAAGTTCTTTTAGCGAAGACAAAAATACTTCACGTGCGTGCGTAAAAAATATCATCGTGTATCCGATACATTTCACTGACACTATGATTTGTACAGGAGTATGATCAACGAAGACAGCAATAAAATGGTGAAAAACTTCTTATAGTTCATGATAAATCTCATTTCCACGTGTTTATCAATTTATTTCCATTAAAACACAAGGTCTACAAATTCATAATCCATTGACAAAAGGATTTAACGAAGGTACTTCCACATATAAGGTTGCATATATTACACACATGTGTATTATAATAGTGTAGACAATTAACGTATAGCTGTAACGATTACGTCTAATAATACAACAAAACAGTGAGATACACTCAAGGAACTGTGCATACACTCTCTACCAATGATATTCTAAATAGATTGCACGTTTTTAAATATAACTACACAGAGAATGAAGACATCTAAAACTAATGCTATAAGTAATCTACGAACTATGTCTAATAAGCTACGCACAAGAAGTGGGAGTTTATAGAACTCCCTTATGTAGGTGTATGACACTGAGAAATGTTGTTTAACATTCGCATGGACAAACAAAACACTTTTTGGGAAATAATCTTCCTAGTAAAATGTGGACACACTAAAATGACGTTGGAAGAGTATAGGACAAGCATATCTTGGAAATTTTTACATTACATCAAAGACTTATAAGACATAGTGATTAACATAGCACCGGAAGTTTGATGGCACAACTAGTCCTCAGATTTACTTTCTCCCCTGTTACTTCTTACCGTTATTGTACTGAAAAGAACTGTGTATGAAATTACCCTAGCTAATTCCATCGTATTTACGTGTACACGTGTTTTACAAAACTGGCAAAGTATCTGAATATGTGCGGTGTACAGGTATTCGTTTAGTAAGATAACTTGATTCCGTGCTAACCAATTCGCCCATAAAATACTCTGTAATTCCTTTACATATACTTTTTCTGTATTATTCGCTAAGTCAATCTCGCATTCGTGGTTGTAATTTTACACTGTATTCTGTATGCA
This sequence comes from Isotomurus graminis, assembly GCA_034696565.1. NCBI lineage: Eukaryota > Metazoa > Arthropoda > Collembola > Entomobryomorpha > Isotomidae > Isotomurus > Isotomurus graminis. The sequence continues at coordinate 35,362 of JAQGAB010000191.1, forward strand.
TATATATTCTATGACTATGCTTTTTAATTTAAAGGCATTGGTCTCATTGGTAGTTGTTGAAGAGCTTTCACTCGCAATATTAAACACTAATAAAAAGCAAAGACTGAATTTTTCATGTTCAAATGGACTTGGCTAATCAATCGTGATTTTGTGATATGGTTATTTGATTCCTCATACAATTTAAAAATTCCTTTCATTAAGCGGCACATCATTATTATAGCGAGTACGTGTGTATATTAGACATAAGTTACCAACTATAGTTGCGCATATGTACACAAATGCACATGAATAGTTCACTTGGCTCGTGACGGATTGTTACTAGAATGGAATCAGTGGAAATCAATAAAGGTTGATTTTATAATTATGTAGATTTAGACTTTTCTTTAAAATATTTACACACAGCACCGGGAAAGGCATCCTGCAACCGAAATAGCTTTCACTTCCTCCTTAAGGTACACACACATTATGAAACTTGGGGGTGGAAACGTTTCACAAGTAAATTTATGCTAATCATAAACTGTTTAACTCAAAAACTTTAGAAGTAGAGATATTTTTACGAAATTAACTTGGAGTTTCATATGTCTTACTATTATGGAATAAGTTTGTGCCAAGAGAAACTCCGGGAACAAAAGGGAAAGGGAATAACAATACAATCTTTTTTATACGTAGTTATACTTTAATTTGTATGTACAACAGGTAGAAAACACATTAGAGCAGAGATGGGCGCCTTCACTCATGAAGGCGAAGGCTGAAGGCTATTTTTGAAGGAAGGTAGACATTTTGGGGGTGAA